>JALLLS010000114.1:0-90313 GCA_025094145.1 Spinellus fusiger | reverse complement strand
TGGACAGATGAAGAATGGAAGACAGTCATCTGGTACGATGAGTCCAAGTTCCAATTCATCTCAAACAATCACTGTACCAGAGTAGTGCTCAGGAAGAAGGAGGGGTTGCTCCCAAAGAATGTGAAGCCGACGATGAAGTTTGGTGGTGGTGGTGGGGTGATGGTGTGGGGTTCTCTTTTCTGGTGAAGGTGTTGGTAGACTTGCTGTAGTGGAGGGGTCTATCAATAGTACCAAATACACTTGTATTTTATAAACGGCCTATTGCCACAAGCTAGCTCGTCTTTTCGGCACTGAATCCAGTGGTAGGCTATATTCTTCAATAGAACAATGCCAGCTGTCATACTAGTAAGGAGACCAGGAAATAAAAGGATGAGAGAGGCATAGTCACAATAGAGGGGTGGCCCTCTCACATCCCTGACCTGAACCCAATTGAGCATCTTTGGGAGAAGCTGGACAGAGCACTTCGGAAGAAGATAGCCCCAGCAAGCACCCTCCAGGATCTGAAAGCTATTAGTCCAATAATGGGAGAATATTTCCAAGGAGGTTACCAATAACCTCATTACCAGCATGCATTGGAGATGTAGGGCTGTTATAGAGGCCAAGGATAGAAACACCAAATATTAAAGGTTTCTACCCAATAGATCTGTATTTATTATCCTGTTGACCTTTTTTATACTTCATCCTATTTTGAAGTCTCTACTGTGTGTGTTTAATGTGTGTTTAATGTGTGTTTTTATTACAAAGAATAAGTATTTCCCCAAACATGAATCTTATCGGAAAATAAAATATTTATATATTTTCTACCAGACACTGTACTTTAATTATTTTCACAGAGGGATTTTCTTGTTTATTGGCTATAAAAGTACTATAGGAAAATAAATTCATTATTCTGAATAAGGTATATAAAATAAAAATATTTTTCTTATGTGAATATGTACTGAAAAAGATGTTTTATAGATCCATGTTCATATCCATCACTTGCAAGAAATACACTCACCTATACAACTAAATTGAAAATGTAAAAAGTGTATTTCCTCTCAATTTATGTCAAATAAATCTCAGTTATGTTTTCATTTTCCGAATAATAGTTTATCCAAATTACAGTGTATCTGATATTTTCTATGTTTACTTCACTCACCGAACAAACAGCTGCTAATGAGCAAACAGACATCGCTGAAGAAATAGCTGCTAATGAGCAAACAGGCACTGATCAACATACACTTAGTACTGGAATTCCACATAAAACTCATAAAAAGGGGAAACGTGTTGATGAAGACATGCACAACACTGTTATATATGAACACAAGGTCAATGGACTCAGTCAAGAGAAGATAGCGGCCATGGTTGGCACTAGCCAAATGACTGTTAGTAGAATATTGAAGAAGCATACGCTTAGTACTGGAATTCCACATAAGACTCGTAAAAAGGGGAAACGTGTTGATGAAGACATGCGCAAAACCATCGTACATGAACACATTAACAATGGACTCACTCAAGAAAAGATAGCTGCCATGTTGGGCACCAGTACATATACTGTTGGTACAATATTAAGGACACATACACTTAGTACTGGAATTCCCCATAAGACTCGTAAAAAGGGAAAACGTGTTGATGAAGACATGCGCAACACTGTTATATATGAACACAAGGTCAATGGACTCAGTCAAAAAAAGATAGCTGCCATGTTGGGCACCAGTACATATACTGTTGGTACAATATTAAGGACACATACACTTAGTACTGGAATTCCCCATAAGACTCGTAAAAAGGGAAAACATGTTGATGAAGACATGCGCAACACTGTTATATATGAACACAAGGTCAATGGACTCATTCAACAGAAGATAGCTGACATGGTCGGCATTCACATAACAACTGTTAGTAGAATATTGATAAAACATACACTTAGTACTGGGATTCCACATAAAACTCGTAAAAAAGGAAAACGTGTTGATGAAGACATGCGCAACACTGTTATATATGAACACAAGGTCAATGGACTCAGCCAAAGGAAGATAGCTGCCATAGTGGGTACTAGCTTATCGACTGTTTACAATATCTTGAAGGCATCCAGGAAGAATGAAAGTCTTGAACCTACAAAAGATATCGAGACCAAGTCCATAATTACCAATGAAGTTGAGCCAAACTCACAAGTGGAATCACAGACCACTACAGACAATGAAGAAATTAAGCAGGAGCATGATCAATCCAGCTGTACAGTGGGGTAGCAAAAAAATTGGCCATTTTAAAAAAATTCGATAGATTTCATATTATCAATATATTGTTTTTCCTGTATCAAAAGGAATACAACGTATTTTCTACTTTAATAAAGCTCATCTTATATATTAAAAAAACGCTCCTTAGCAGTTAGCAATTCGTAAAAAAACAGTCACGCGTCCTTTTGTCGGACACCCTCTTTTCGCCGGACATATAAGCCTTATTTCGAGCAGACAAGTGGATAGTTGATATGAATTTTGCCGGACATGTCAGCATTTCTTGAGTGAGTGAGCGAACAGGGAAGAAGTAGGAAGTCATCTTAGTACTCTTCTTTTTTTTTTCTCTTCTAAAGTTACAAGTACTTGATCTAACAAGATTAAATGCAAACGACATTAGTCCGAAGATGGTGTTTGTAGATGGGCCTGGTGGTACTGGAAAGATATTTTTGTTTCAGGCTTTGCTTGATTCAGTAAGAAGGAATCAGGAGTATGGAGGTGTCTCGCTGGCTGTTGCCTCAAGTGGAACTGCAGCATTGTTGTTGAGAGGTGGAAGAACTGCACATTCAATGTTCAAAATTCCACTGAACTGCATAGCAACTTCTGTTTGCAATATCCCGCCAATGAGTGATCTTGCTAAGCTGATACGTATGGCAAAGTTGATAGTTTGGGATGAAGCATCTATGATAAGTCGTAATGTATTTGATGCAGTTGATAGATCTTTTAGAGATATCATGAAAGTGCAACATCCTGCATTGGAATCTGTACCTTTTGGTGGCAAAGTTATTGTATTTGGTAGTGACTTCCGCCAAGTCCTTCCAGTTGTTCATAAAGGAACTAAAATGGATATTATTAATCAGTGTATAAACAGATCTCCCACTTGGAGATTTGTGAAAATATTCAAGTTGGTTGTGAATATGCGTGTTGAGAAAGCTATATCAGCAGAAAACAGTATACTTGCAAACACCTTGCAGCAATTTTCAAGATACCTCCTTGATGTTGGCAATGGAAATGCTCGGACAGTAGGAGATTCAGAACTGATCAAAGTTCCTGATGATATGCTATTGACACACTATGATGTGAAAGTCTTAGCAGATGCAATCTATCGCAGCATACTGTATCCCGGAAACAACACATTGCCATCATGCATAAGAGACCAAGTAGCTACAAAAGCTATACTTGCACCAAAAAACTCCAATGTTATACAGATCAATGATTACATTATGGACAGATTTCCTTTTGGAGAAACCTTTAGTTTCTACAGTAGTGATAAAGCAATAACAGATGAATCAGATGCCATAAATTTTCCAGTAGAGTATCTCAACAGCATAAACCCAGGCGGACTTCCTCCTCACCACTTGAAACTGAAGATAGGGTCCCCTATAATGCTACTTCGAAATCTGGATCCTAAGAATAGTTTATGCAATGGAACTTGCCTATTGTGTAGATCGTTTCACAGAACCATTATTGAGGCTGAGATAGCAACAGGGCCTAACTCTGGTCAAACAGCTTTCATACCAAGGGTCACTCTGGAGTCTTCTGCAGAAGTAACAGGTATTCTTTTCAAGAGGTGCCAGTTTCCTGTACGGGCAGCTTTTGTAATGACAATCAACAAGGCTCAAGGACAAACATTGGAGAAACTTGGAATCTACCTCCCATCACCCGTTTTTTCCCATGGACAGCTATATGTAGCTCTTTCAAGAGCAAAGTCACCAAGTGGGATTAAAATCCTTTTGGATTCCCAAAACTCAAAAATACCAGGAAGAGAAGGCAGATACACTGCAAATGTTGTTTACAAAGAAGTACTTTAGTTTTTAGTCCACACACTTTGTATTATATTTAATCCAAAATAAAATAACAACACTTTAACACACTGTTCCTATCAACTGTAAAACACAAAACTCTGATAAGCATTGGCTTGGTCTATGAGCCCAAAGGGCTAGCAGTCATGGCCCGTGGGGCCAAGTGGCTACTAGTATTATATTAAAAAAGGCTCTAGAATACTTATATGCAATTTATTTTTAATTTTACTTATAAAGAACTATTAAAAATATAGCTTCAATAATGTGTACTCCCACCCTTGTTCTTGATGACTTCTTGCATTTGTGCTGGCATTGTCTCAATCAAAGAATTCAATGTTTTTGGCTCAAAGGAATCCCAGGCTTCTTGTATAATAGTTTTGAGCTTGTTCATCTTGACAGAACCGTTGTATCTCTCCTGGACCCTGTCTTTTATCTGCATCCAAAGGTATTTAATGGGGTTCAGATCGTGTGATTGAGAAGGTCACTCCAAACTATCAATTCCTCTCTCCCTTTTCCAATCACTTGCTACAATACTTTTGTGAGTGGGTGTTCCATCTTCCATCAATATCAAGTGGCACTCTAGACCCCAGAAACGTAGCAATAACTCTTCATAGACTTTCTTGACAAAATCAACAGCCTTTCGTCCATCCTTCTCAAGCATCACTAGTTCCGACTTCTCACCGTGACGAATGACTCCCCAGACCATAACTGAGGATCTTCCGCTTTTGAACATGGGATCAAGACAATTTTTTTTGCAAGCTTCTCCATCCTTACGCCAAACGTGAACTACTCGAATGTTCTTGCCAACAACGTTCAAAAGGTGTAGTATTCTTCTTTCATTGAATATTTTGGGTCTTCTCGAACCCTCTTGGCGTTTAGTAGTTCATCTTGTCTTTTGTTGATTTAGAACATTGTAGATTGTTCGCAGCTTTACTCCAGTTCTTTCAGCTATTTCCTTTGCTTTCATATTTGCTTGTCGAAAATTAACAATGGTAAGTTTTTGATTGTCTGTTAGTTGAATTGTAAATTAAATGTGGATATACTTTTATTAAGAAGAAAGGAAGAAAACTGCTTCAAGTGTCTCATGTAAGATATGAAATATATCGGATCTCTAAAAAAATGCCATTTTTTTTGCTACCCCACTGTACATGCCGTACTTCTTCCAATATAAAATATCCTAACTCTATATCAGTGTTTTTTTTATCATAGTGGGATCCCCATCTTCTCTTCTTCTATTGAAATTAAATTCTATTGTTTTTTTTCAAGAGCCAAGTCTTCAATGCCAATGAACAGGAACAATGAGCTTGATATATGTTTTATAAGAGACTTTATCTTGAAATCCAAAACTCTGTAAAACATTTTCAGATAGCCTGTGTATCCTCTTGGAAAACTTCATGTTAAAAACACCGACAAGCAATACTCAATAATACTCACATGTTGCCAGTGTAAAGAAGAATTTGACAAAATGGTGAAGAACCTAGACAGGGAGTGCTATCTGACATTGTAAGAATAATAATTTATATGCTTCTCTTTATATCTTAACAATATGTTCAAGAGGCAAGGAAGGAAAGTTCCAAGAGATTTAGTTTTTATATATTTATATTTACTACTTTTCTGATCAGACTACAAAGAGATGGATATGCCTCATCAATAGCTGCCCTTATGTCATGAATCAAATGATTCTTTTCAGGCCATTATAGCCATCCTTGATAAAAGAGTTGATAGTAGCATTTTTCTTGATAATCTTTTTAATATCTAAATTCTCCATGGACTATACGTGTGTGAGATTCGTTGGATGAGAAAATGAATTGTTTGTTAGAAGAGTTTAAGTTTACCATGAATGTAGAGTGTATTCTCCATAATAGTGTTTATATAAGAATCTTTCAATTGAACGTATACATCAACCAAGCATTGAGTAGTTATATTATCAGTCGTGTTTTAATAGATGATGATGGGGTATTAATCATTGAATGTGTCTCAAGTCTGCAACAACTCATGCGGAAGGCTGTTACTATTTGTTACACATTTGCCTATCATCATGTCAAATTAGATACTAAATGTTTTGGGTATAGATACCATCTGGACTTCTTTGGCTTAAAGAACATAATGATTTACAAAACAATTGAGCCCTAAAAACAGTTTAATGAACATGTTGACAGGTAGTTATAATTCTTGATTTTAAGGAGTCTTTTTAACAGCCTTGGACAGATTGATTTAAAGGCATCTTTCTGGTAAATGTTGGTATCCTCAACTCAGATTTTTTGTAAACACTTTCTAATATATATAATAGATCGTTATTTTATAAGAGAGAATAAGATGAACTATGGCCTATCCCTTTGCAGTTGGAGCATATCACTTTAGGGTCTTTACTGGCCCTATGTCTTTTAGTCATCTTTTTGGATTGCTTCACACCTTTAATTTCCTTTCTCTTCTTACCAGGGGATGTGCCGACTTTACTGAGAGAGTTTAGAAACAATACCACCTTTTTCTGTACACATTATTTACCATCGCTTTATACATAATATTTGAGAGAAGAACAATTAAATAATTTGAGAAAGCAGCACGTTATTAATTTTTTGTAATAGATCTATATTCTCAGTAGATTGATAACAACTTAGAGATAGTTGATGCCTTAATAAGTTTTAGGATGTCCCAAGAATTCTTATTATTGTCTATGACTTCGTGGGTCCAAAAGTATTTGTTTAGTCAACATACGATTAACTCTGCTCTTTTTTTATTCAACTTCTTTGTCGTTCTTTTATACTTCTACTCTATTCTGATTATTACTACAGTTAGGATTTAATACAACTGTTAATAATATAATGAGAGAATGTCGATGGTAGCATATTTATTATTAGTACCTGGCATTGGTCTATTTCCAAACGATTTGCGCATCTGATTATTACTATTTTGTTCAACCTTTTGATCATTTTTTTTAGGTAAAGTAACCAGTTGAAATCTTCAAATTAACCATTGTTTTTAGTGAAGTTAACAATGGACTGTGGAAAGAGTGTATTATCAAAAGGCACTTGTTCACTTATTGAGTTACCTGTTCTATTCACCACAGGCCATTTCTATTGAGGATCTACTTACTGATATTTTTTATAGTTAGTAACTGCCTTTAAGGTCCATGTAAGAGGAAAAGGCCAAGCTTAGGATATTTTTATCACCAAGACACCAATGGATTCATTTAGAGTTTATAGCATTCTCTACAATGCACAACTTCTTAATACTTATGTCACTAAAGCTTTCCCACATTATAACACTACTACCTCTCAACTTCAATGTGAATATCATATGTCTTGGTGTGTAGGTTGTACCATTGGGCCTGAGTACCCCACATGCTCTTCTATTGCTGCTCTATAGCTTAAATTTGGCTTCGTCCGACCAGACAATAAAACTCCATTGCGCATGAGTCCACTATGTGTGCTTCTTGGCAAGCTTAAGTTTCTTGGCAACTCTTACATGACAAAACTCAAAACTGTCTCCAATAAATGAACTACTAGTAAAAATAGACACTTTGGTAGTGATAGTTTAGCATAGAGCTTTGGTGGTTTATTTTTCTTCTTACTGTTTATTTGTTTATTTTTTTCTAACTTATTATTATTATTAAATTTATTATAATTCTCACCATACCAGCAATGTGGCATCTCTTAAAAATACTACCAACACTATTAGAAAGTACAGCAAGTAATATAAAATGTAAGCAGATATAATTTTAATTTCTTTTTTCTCTCTTTCTCTCTAATAAGAAAAACACCGCTTAATTTATTCCACCTATCATTCAATTTACAGGTCATTGAATACACTTATGAAGAGAATCGAATACATCAAAGTTAGAAACTTAAGTCAATAATAGAATTGTCTATTCTTTAATTTACCCATAATAGTAGAAAAAGGCTATTCTTTATTCTTTATTCTTTATTCTTTTTTCTATTTTCGGTTGTATATCTATCTATCGATCCACTTGTAAATAATCATGAATAGTCAATAGGCCCTTCAATGACTCATTTCCCCCTATTTTGTATTACAACTATATTATATTTCTTCTCCCGTACTAAAACTATGCCCTGTCACTCGATTCAATAGTACTCTATTCTAGTGCATGGAATCAAAGTATTAGGGATATATCTACATACAAAGAGTGTGGCTTGTATATTATGAAAGAGTAAACTATTTATCTATGGATCAATCGATTGATCTATTTATATGGATGTATGTGTAATATTATAAATAAATAAATGAAAGAGTCATAAGCAGTGGTCCAGTGCATAGAAGAGTGGCATGGGATGCTCAGAGCACACCATCGTATGGAATCGTCTAAAATGTAAAAAAGAAAAAGAAAAGAAAAGAAAGGGGTATTGCGTTTTTATGGGTTTAGTACTTCTTTTCCAAACTAAAACAACAACAACAGTGGAAAGTATAAGTAAGATGAATGTATAAGTGAAATGAAAACAAGGGAATAGCAGCAGCAGTAGTAGTAATAGTGGTAGTAATAACAAGGAAAAGAGGATCAGTCTGTTGGACATGCAAACCCATTACTAGGCACCACTGAAGCAACCTGTGTTCCAATCATGCCTGCAATGTAATAAGTTACTTCAAAGCGAACGTTGAGGGATATCTGTTCTTCAGGCATTGGATTCTGCTTCTGTGGCCCACATGCAGTGTATAGATCCTGCCATGTTATGTCAGTGGGTGACCATGCCTTGTAGTAGATGCTCATGGGAATAGACACTGTAATATGTCCTTTGGGAGGCACCACCAGAAATCCCGAATTTCCCTTTCCAAACGACTGTCCTGAATTCATATCAATGATCTTCACAGCAAAATCATTGACACGCGTAGGCACCCAGTTGGCAGTATTGTCTACTGTCATGTTCACCAGCCAGTCAGCATCCAATTCATAAGTAGCATTGGTTGTGATGAAACTATTAGCGCTTCCATTCAGACCAGAATCCAACAAGCGCAGGACGGGGATACGAGGCCAGACAAAGTAACACACCACAGCAGTAACAACACAGAGAGCAAAGACAGTGTAGACAGCTGTGCGTCGAGAAAGACCACAACAACGCCGCTTCTTTCTCTTTATCTCAGGAAGGGGTTCCAAATGTTGGAGGCTTTTATTGCGCCCTGCTGAGCGAGGAGGGTTTTGATCTACCATGTCCATAGCAATGTTGTCCTGTAGAATAGACCCCACTGCTCCATCTTTGCCAGGAGAGTTGAAGCTAGGCAGGTTGTCTTCTTCAAGATAGATGGGCTCTGATGGTGCATATGGATCACGTTTGTGGTGGGAATAGGGAAGATATGAGTTGGCTCGTTGTTCGGCTGGGTCTCTCTTTCGGTGTCTCTTCTTCTCTCCTGGGTTGTATCGAGGTGCTATGGCATAAGGATCTTCTTCCTGGTATTCGTAGTCATCGTGGGGTGAATAGTTTGCCACAGGATGACTGGCAGAAGCAAGACGGCTGGTGCTACTGTCGGATGCTGTTCTTGAGTGAAAAGGGTTAGATTCATAAGCAGATGTAGAAACATAAGAATGGCCTGTCATTGAAGGTGAGTCTGTCAGCCTATGAACATTACCTACCAGGACTGGGTGCCTTTCTTGCTGCTCTGTAAGGATCATGTTCATTCCTTTGTGGATATTCGTAGCCCTTGGACGGAGGACTCATTATGAGACAGAGAAGAAAGAAGATTTTAACAGCAGAACGTTGGTTGGTATATATTTGTATTTGAAGTCTATTTTCGGCATTCTTTGCCCGTGTTGGGATTATTTTATAAGAATAAATATAAAATAGAAACAATAATAACAGTGATAGTGATAATAACAGTGATGGTGATAATAACAGTAATAGTGATGACAACAGTAATAGTGATAATAACAGTAATAGTGATAATAACAGTAATAGTGATAATAACAGTAATAGTGATAATAACAACAATAACAACAATAACAATAGCACTCAGTCTTTAATGTTCTTTTCTCTCTCTAAAAAATGTAAAGGCAGAATGTGTGTATAGGTACATCAATCTATCAGTGTATCAATCTATCAATACACACCAGGAGGTCTTTAGGATATAAAAGGAAATAGTCGAAATACAATTGTTTAAGAAATGACATTGATTTGAAAAGGAGCAAAAAAGTGAAATGTATTCATGTTAGTTCTTAAATAAAAATTATGTAAATTTACCTGTAAATATCTAAATCCCGAAGGAAACCACTTTCGATGTGGCGATATAATAAAATATGAATGCATCAAAGAATATCTATTCTTTTCTACAGAATGGAACTGGTCGGTGGCGACCATTCAAAGCCTCTTCTGCAATCGTATAGATATTCTTTGATGCATTCACATCTCTGTTCCAAACAATTCCGCAACTTTGGCAAGCGCGGATACTGTTGAAATTTACTAATACCTCAGTGAGGCTGTCTGTGTTATGTGTGGTAGATCTTGAGAACAAAAATAAAACAAAGTAACTGTTAGAAGAGCCTTTCATATTGAGTGAGAAGTCAATCATGTTTACTCTCGATGTTCGGAACTCATCGATATTAACCATAAGATCTCCATCTTTTTGTCTCTTTTTTCAATGATTGATATAAAATTCTCGTCAAACCAACACGATAGCCTTTAAATTTGGCAGCATCTTTTACCTTTATTCCTGTGCTATAGGCAGCAACTGGCAGTTTGGTAGGATCCTACTCCAATCCTTTTAGGTGCCAATACCCCTTTTTAATAATAAAATAATAGTAAAAATAATTAGTTTGAGATGTATTAATGCACTCTGTGTGTATCGTATTACCCTTGCACCGGCACCTTCTTCTTGCCTTTGTCTTTGTAATGGAATCACTGGGTTTATTATAGTAAAAGAATATAAAATGGAAACTGACTAACATGTCAGACATAATAAACATACACAAACACTTACCAGATCACAACTGTTGGTTTATATGCCAGACAAAGGCAAACAAGTTAAAGAGGGTGGAAGTTATGAAGAACAACAGACAGTGTGGTTGGCAGGTATTAATATCCGAAGAGAACAAAACTAAATTTCACAAGTCACTTGCTTAATCAGAACCACCAAAGTAATGTAGACTACAACAACATCTAAAAAGAAAAGAATTCCTTAAAGAACAGTTGCCTAGTTACCCGTTGTGATCAAATCGTGTGTTGTGTTCCTGTTCATGTACCTTCTTTGATTTCCCTAGACCAGCCTTTGTATCCAAGCCTCTATTTTGTAGTCCCTGCTAGAGACCCAATATCTATACATTTATCTCTCTAATGGTCCTGTTGATAAACACAGTGCCCTTTATTGCAGAATAAAGGATATACTACTCAAAGTTACATAGTATGGATCTTGAGGCTGCTTTAATATCTCTCTCTTTAAGCTATAATGATCAAAGCTATACGATAATAACATCTCAGTAAATTCAGAGATGGATTTCCTTTTCTTGTCCTATGTATGTTTCAGGGAAGAGAGAAACCCTTTTTACAACAAAATCACTTTATGGAATTCTATAGCCTTGAAATACAGGACCAAGATTATACGCACTATAGAACAGAACATTTATCCTTCCCAGCCTGCTTGGATATTCTATGAAATCGATATCTATTGATTGAGAACAGCAAATTAGACAAATTCATAGTAAAAAAAAGAAATACCAAACTAGTATAAAAGTGTAGTTATCTACATCTTTAATAAAATAGACTTTGATCCAAATAGCTTCCTAGAGTATAAACAAGATAATCTTTAGGGACTTGAGTAGCTGACTGTTTCTTGTTCTCAACTTGTTTTCTTTGGTTGGCTAATGTGTTTGAAAAGAACCTTCTCACTGTCTGTCTGTCTTAGCATTAACTATGGACTGTCCAATTAAACACTATAAAGTTGGATAAAAGAAAGAAGTAAACCTGACATTGCAACTCAATCACTGAATTTATTAACATAATGTGCTATCCTTAAGCCCACAGTATAACAATCAAGTACTCGTCAAGATGGGCATATCTGAGCAAGGTAATGTGCCATTATTAACAAAGAGAAACAATAGAAGGAGGTGATAGACACTAACAAGGACTATTCTAGTGATAAAAAGGTAAGCAGTGTCTTCATCTGGGCTTGAGTTTATTGTAATCCACAAGACACTCATTGCATTGTTATTAGGCAAGTAAAGATTCCTTTCAAGTCAGTCTCAGGTGGTCATCTATACTATCTAGAGTCTCTAGGGTATATTCCTGAGCATAGCTATCTATCTCTCAAGAATAAAGCACAATGCTTTTAGGATATAGATTCTATTGCTATGAAGGAATACGCCTAGAACAGCAGTAGCTATAGTAACAGTATATTATTAGCTACATTATTATTAGCTATATTATTATAATAAACAATTTTATTCACAAACAATTTTGCTCATAAACAATATTTTTTAATGATAATACAATTTGATTTTGAGCTATTCCACAAAAGGAAAGAAATATTTGGATAACCATAAACCTTTGATTTTAAACACAGTTCCATATATGGGCAAAATTTGGGATGTACGTAACAGGAAAATGATGTGCACCTTTAAACATCCGAAAAATCTCTGGGTGTGTAGACAGGCGTATGCATAGTGTTGACATAAAATGCAGTCACTTGCCTAGGACTACTTGTTCTTCTTACTGTCCCTTTTATATTAATATATATCTATATCTTATTCAGCTGCCCGCTTCCTAGACAATGTCAGACGAGAACCTCACCAGCAGTAGGGAGTTCACAGTCCTATCCCACCTCATGTTCTGTTACTGTCCTTTCTTTCTTTCTTAGATGACTATGTTATGGCAGCCTGTAAGAACGACCAGGACGACTTGTTGAGTGAGTTGCTGCAACAGACAGACGTGAATATCAACCACTGTGATACTGCTGGAAACACACCAGCCCACTACACGTAAATACAAACAAAAGAAAGAAAGAGAGAATTGCATTTCCTACTGTATCAACTGAGTGTATTAGTGCCATGGAAGGCTCCTTGGCCTGTCTGGAACTACTAGTGCATCAACGCTCTCTGCGTGTCAACCAAAAGAACAAGACAGGAGACACACCCCTCCACAAAGCAGTCCAGTACACAGAAGATGCTGATGTTGCCATGGCTATGGTGGATGTCCTACTACAGGCAGATGCTGATCCCAGACTCATGAACAAGGCCAAAGAAACCCCCTCCATGGTAGCAGACACCACCAACCAAGACATTATGGATCTGCTAGAACAAGCCATGGCTATAGAATGCACGGTAGGCGATGAGTCTCACACGACTCTGCTCTCATACTCAATGACTTAGGAACTATCCCAAGAAGCATGGGTGGATTCTGAAGATGAGCTTGACTTTTAATAAAGTACATGAGGGGAGATGTCTACTTTAGCACAACAGCTGCATTTCTGCTGCCCAAGTAGGTTTGCACATTAGGCACTCCCAATGTGCGTATAAACTGGTAGATTTCAGCATTGTGGTAGCGTAAGGTGGTCTTTGGATCTGTGTAGCTAGCATCCAATCCAGTGACATCGCAGTACTTCTTCTGTGGCATGACAGAGGGAGGACATTCAATGTTCTGATCTGGTGGCAGTGAGCCTGTGGTGTGTCGTTGTCTTGCTTCACTTACACGTAGGGACATGAAGAGCAAACTCCTGTGCCTTTTCCATTGTCAGGATTTGTTTGAGATTCTTTGACTTCTTAGGCACAGAGTAGTGGGTGTTCTTAAAGGGCTTCTTGACAAGGGCAAGGTTCAATGGTCCAACTGTATTTTGCTCAACCGTTTCTGTGCTCTTTCCTCCCATAAGACAGTGGTTGTGGGTGCTAAGCGTACCTTTTTGGCACTTGTCTGTCCTTTCTTAGTGGCTGCTCTTCTGGGTGACCTATTCTCCTATCTATAGTCAGAACAACTGTTTACTCATGCTGCTGCCACTACTACTTGCATAATGACAAACAGTAGGACAAGAAAAGAGCAGGTCAAGGGAGGAAGGGTGGGTGGGGCTGTCCTTTATTTCTTTTTTTTCTTTTTTTTCTTTTTTTCTTCTCTTTTTGAGGGTACTTTCCTGCTCTAATAAGCAGTCACCTAGCGACAGACTGTGGACATTCCCAAGAACAGACACTGCCTAAGGGAGCTTGAGAAGGGAGCTCTCGGACCTTCAAACCTCCATTTCTACGTCACTCATTACGCGTCTCTAGTCTGTGGTTCAACAAGTCACTCATCAAAACCCACCTGTACACACACACACCCTTTTTTTTCCTCCTCCTCCTCCTCCTCCTCCACCTACCACCACCTCCATTACCACACGCTATGGTAAAGACCCAACGTCTCTTTCCCAGTCTATTCATGACACGTTGTATAGGGAAACTCACAGTCAGGCATGCCACGAGGCAACGATAAAAACAAAGACAAGGTATATCGGAGGATAGAGAGAAAGAAGGAAAGAGGGGGAGGGCAAAGGGTACGCCCATCAATGACACTGACTTCTAGGTTGACAGGAAAAGGAAAAGAAGAAGAAGTGGGAACCTCCTGTCCCTACACGCGTAGGCAAAAAGAAGAAAAGAGGACCCGACACAATAGCAAAACTTCCTCCAGGCAAGTCCTTCTCTCCTTCTCTCTTTCTCTTTCTTTCATTCACTCATTCTCTTTCATCTCACTCTTTCTTTCTTTATGCAGTCTTCCCCACCACGCGCTGTCGACTGAAAATGCTAAAGATGGAGCGCATTAAAGATTACTTGTTGCTTGAGGAAGAGTTTGTACAGAATCAGGAACGACTGAAGCCTCAGGATGAACGAGACCAGGAAGAAAGAACACGTGTGGAAGATCTGCGTGGATCTCCTATGGGTGTAGGCAACTTGGAAGAGATCATTGATGATGACCATGTCATTGTCTCTTCCTCCACTGGGCCTGAATACTATGTCTCTGTCATGAGTTTTGTTGATAAGGATCTATTAGAACCTGGATGCAGTGTGTTGTTGCACCACAAAACAATGTCTGTGGTGGGTGTGTTGGGCGACGACACAGATCCCATGGTCAGTGTTATGAAGTTAGAAAAGGCACCGACCGAATCCTATGCAGACATTGGTGGTCTTGAGCAGCAAATTCAAGAGATAAAGGTAGGGTCTATCATTTGACAGAAAAGACAAGAGCTAACAGAGCACAGGAAGCTGTTGAATTGCCCTTGACACATCCTGAATTGTATGAGGAGATGGGCATTAAGCCACCCAAGGGTGTTATTCTTTATGGTGTGCCAGGAACAGGTACATTGGGATTGCTGTGGAATGTACTCATAAGTATCTAGGCAAGACATTGTTAGCAAAGGCAGTGGCAAATCAAACAAGTGCTACTTTCTTGCGTATTGTTGGTTCCGAGTTGATTCAAAAGTACTTGGGTGATGGTCCTAAGCTTGTTCGTGAATTGTTCAGAGTAGCAGAAGAAAACGCACCTGCTATTGTGTTTATTGATGAGATTGATGCTGTTGGTACCAAGCGATACGACTCAACCTCAGGAGGAGAGCGTGAAATCCAACGTACTATGTTGGAACTATTGAATCAGTTGGACGGTTTTGATTCAAGAGGAGATGTCAAGGTGATTATGGCCACCAACAAAATCGACAGTCTTGATCCTGCCTTGATTCGACCTGGCCGTATTGATAGAAAGATTGAGTTCCCGTTACCTGATGTGAAGACAAAGCGACGCATCTTTAACATCCATACATCCAGAATGACACTCTCTGATGATGTAGATCTTGAGGAATTCGTCATGTCAAAGGATGATTTGTCGGGAGCAGATATTAAGGTAACCGTATCTCTCATTAGACTGTGCTAATTGGAAACAGGCTATTTGTACAGAGGCTGGTTTGTTAGCATTACGTGAGCGTAGAATGAAGGTGGTAGCAGAAGATTTACGTAAAGCACGAGAAAAGGTGTTATACCGAAAGAGTGAGGGTACTCCCGAGGGATTATATCTTTAAATGCTATCATTATAAATACATTGACGCTCTTTGTTGTTTGTTTCTTGTTGTATTGGAGTGTTATAGCCTATGAAGATGTGTGTATAGATAGTAACAAGGGTTTATCATGCAGCCATTTTATAGTCATCTCAATGGATTTATTGAGTTATTGCTTTAATATGATTGGAAACAAAGTGGATAGTACACTTTTTATTGGGAGAGAAGGATGAAATATACAAAGGATGAGATATACAAAGAATACTTCTTTTTGGGGTGGCAATGCAGATGCAGATAAATACACTATAAACACTATAAATACACTATAAACAGTGGAAGCACAGAATGGAACAGTGGAATTTAGCAGGAGACATAAGCAGCTGGGCTGATACGAACAGTCACTGAGGGGTGGTCAAAGATGAGTGACTCCAGAGCATCGGATTTTGAGGATTCACAATAAGAGGGTAAAGAAAAGTCACTGCTATAGAAAGACTTGCGGCATTGTTTTTGGTATACAACTGGGGAGGTAGCACGGGGTGGAGATAGAGAGTGTAGTTGTTGGTGAGTGGATTTCTTAGTCAAAACCAATCCCCTGACTCGATGAAGAGCAGAGGCCAATGAGAAGGTGCGGCCTGATTTGGTAGAAGGGGTGTTTTGTTTGGATGTAGCCTGGGATGAGCGACGCTGGCACTTTGAGAAGAGTTGTTGTTGGAGAGAAGATAAGTGCATGTTATGTAGAGAAGAATTGAATAATAATAATAATAGAAAAAGGCATACAAGGCAGGCCTTTATATACTCTGTCATCCAAAGAAGAGGGATAGGCCTTGGTGCTTACTCTTTTACTATATTCAGCTCTCTCCAAGGAGTCCACAGATCTGGTCGTAGGTGTCTATCGAGAGATACACCCATTATTCTGATCCACACATCCCCCACTGCCTAAATGTCTGGTGTCTGGTGTCTGGTGTCTGATCTCTGATCTCTGATCTCTGATTTTCCCCTCCCCCTTATAACTGTATGCACTCAGTTCTATCTATACATTCATGGCACTCTTTTCTGCCTGGGTTACCCCTAGAAAGGCTTTTTTTTTCTTTCGTTGCTCCAGTCTATACTGGCAGAAAGTGAAAGTAAGACTGTAGAACTAGGAGCAAGAGAAATAATGACTCTTAAGTACACACCAATGGCAGCACACTGCCTAGAAAAAGTATTTGGATATTCTTATGAATTATTCCATCTTGTAGTGTTCATTCTGTACATTTAGCTCTATTCATGATGCCTATCAAGCATTGGAAATACTTCAGACATACGCATTGTAAAGAACATTGGGTAATCTGCACACACTGATGATAGACATCAGCTAAACCACTAGGATTGCATGCATAAAGAATTATACCTACTCAACAGAGAATTCCTAGACTCTACTCTCTAATTGAATCCGTTGAAGAGTATCTCCCATTAGTCAGATCAATAGTCAACACAACAACAAAAAGTACCAAAGAAAACACTTGGTAGAATGAATATCATGCTTTCTCATAAGTATCTATATATGGAAAAGTAGTATTGAGTTCAAAAAGAGTACTATTAAACCTATTTATGTAAGAATGTAATGAATTGCTGGACTAAAATGCTCAATAGTTTTCTCAAAAGGGGTTTTTTTTTAAAATAAATAATAAATAATAAATAAAAACAATACATCCAAGATAGTTTTATTATATGAATCAGAAAGACATTGAAAACAGCAAGCATGTGATGGTTTGAGAGAGAAACGTAGATAATTGGCAGTACTAGTAAATTCGTAACAAAACACAAACTCTTAGTCATTATTACTGTCAAAGATAGATATACCAATATAGGAAGATTTGTATTTATAAGAATATAATATCTTGTTTATTTGTAGCTATTACTATCATTGTTATTAATGATGTCTTTACTAGTGTTGCTGGCTATATTAATTATCTTTCTATTGTTATTGTTATTGTTATTGTTCTTAATTCTGTTGTTATCACTTTTGCTTTTACTATCTTTTTTATTGTCATTATTTATGTTGTTATTGTTTTTACTATTTATGTTTTACGTTTATGTTTATTGCTATTGCTATTATTACTATTACTATTGCTATTGCTATTGCTATTATTACTATTGCTATTGCTATTATTACTTATGCTGTTATCATTACCACTTCTATTACCAATGTTATTAATACCGTTTATATTTCTGAAACGATTAGTAATACCTAGAGTCTATCCCTATGAAGTGACTCTAGTATCTTAACATGAATTCCCTTATCATAAAATACAATATCCGCCACCTTGATTTGAAAAAAGAGTTCATCACAAACTCCATTTATCCAATAAACATACAACTCCATAAGCATGTATGAATAATAAAGATTTTCATCTTAATACAAAAATACTGTTCAAAAAATAAGAAGCAAGTGTGTTTTGTAATATAAGAAATATATTTTGCAAAACATTATTGTATCTAATAAATATCTAGCTTATATACTTTTTGTATCTAACACATTAGACCATAAAAATTACAAAAGTATTCTCTTCCAAAAACATAGAAAGGATTCCAAGAATATATTAATATATGCCAAAGATTAAATACTTCCTAATTTTTAATAATAGGTATTACTGTAGGTTGTTGTGATCTATACTATGTTAGATATTTCATAAGCTACCACTGTAATATACCCTTTTTATTTTTATTTTTATTTTATAAACAAAACAGATTTAGTGTATCCCAAGATGAAGGCTTAAAATATATGTTTGTTGCATAAACATGTTTATCCTAAGAAAATAGTGTCCTCCATAGAATAAAATGTATACAAAAGCAAGTATTGTATGTGTATAGTTTTATCTATTCATTTTTATTGTTGTTGCCGTTGCTAGTGTAAATATCATATTATCATATTTGAATTTATACAATAACAAGTATTCATTGTAAGCAATAGTGACTCTAAGAATATTATACTTTTTACACACTATTGTTTTATCATTTTGAACAAGAAGAACATAGCTGACATATCATGTCAATAGCCATTATGGATTTTCTTTTCAATTTCATCTTATGCTAGCATCTATTTTATTTTCTGCTGAAATGTAATGCACATGGAAAAGTCCTTTTTATCCATCTTTGCTATTCTATTATTTTGAGGCCTGTGGTCATAATGAGGCAAATACTAGCTCTATTTTTTTATTGATCCACGATAGATCAATACAACTTGAGCTTTCTAAAAAAAAGAAAAAGAAAAAAGAAAAGGAGAATCTATAAGTACTGAACAAGAGAAATGGGCTATACTTTTTTTTACTGTCCAAGAAGATAGAGGAAAGTAGGTAAAGAAAGTTCAGAACACAGAAACTTTGATGGGGTTAATACACTTAGCTGCTGATTCTCCTTACGAATAAATAGAATTGATAAATAAGTGTATTGGTGGATGTTCTCTGTTGTTTTTAGATCCAAGGCTAGTTTACTAAAGAAACTAAATAGAATTAAACTGTATCCACCCTTGGACACTTGGCTGACAGTACCTGTAAGTATTTTGACTGTTTAGCATCTCAATAGATTACTTAATGATGGATAGAGTTCATAATTTGGTGCCTTTTAACATTGTGTTTGAAGAATCTAACATTACTATACAGTCTTGAAGTATTACTTCATTTAGACTTGTGGGATATTTATCTATATCTTAACTGTATTGAATAGCCTATCAATCACACACTTTTACTAAGTATGAAGTATTCATAAAGACTAATAAAATAATGTATATAATTATAAAAGACGGTATTAATATTTATATTTATTACTGTAGTATCAGTATTAGACTATAATAGTCGAGTGTATGGATCTCCACAGCATCAGACCCCTGCGGCAGAGCAGCTGGTCTGTCAACTGTTACCACCTATGAAGATGACACTCTATGCAATTGTGATGGTGGCAAAAGCATGAGATAAAGATCAGCACTAATAAATATGTGGTGCTTCCCACAAGACTGATAATATTCAGCTTTATCCACTACAGCAGAACGAGGCAAATACCACAAAACATAAGAAATCCTTGAAAACAGTCCATGTTTTTGTTTTTTTGTTTTTTTGTTTTTTGTTTTTTGTTTTCCAAGATTGAGCTGTTCTCTCATTTCCTTTTCCCCCTCAAGATCTCTTATGTCTTAACAAGCATCCCATGATGAAATTGTACAGAAGATTGTCCAAAAAAAAGTGGTGAGAATGGAAAGAATGGAATGTGCCTACATTACAACTCTTTATCCTTCTCCCAAGCACACTAAAGTACTACAAGATTAAACCTTTACATCACCGCAGACATTATTGTGGATGTGTCCTACCAAGTCTGTCTCTGCACGTCGCTGCCGATCCCCAATTGTGCCCACACCAAAGTTCTGCTGACTGGCAGTGCGTTGCAAGTCACTGTGACTGACAGAGGTGGACTGTTGAGGGAAGTTATAACCAGGTGCATTGAGCATGTGAGCTATAGGCCACGGCCATGCTGTCTCGCGTGGTTCGAGTCCAAGCGGTGTGCAGGGTTCTGAGCGAGTGAGTAGATTGACCGAGGGACTGGTAGACATGCTCGCCACCAGAGGATTCCTCTCCAATGGCTCTTGAAGTGACCGTCGTTGGTAGCCAGGTGAGTCCCAAGGGGTTTGCTCAGCCCACAGGGAGCTTGATTTTCGGATATCCCCACCACGCCCACTTTCCCACCCCCTCCAACCACCTGTCCAAGTACGTACAAACTCAATGAAGCGTGCTCGTTCTTCTTCGCTAATGACAGGCCCACTGTGGCAGATGGAATGTGCTTCTATGGGTGCCTCAGGCTCAGATGACTCGGGACATAAGGGTGTGTGTAGTGTGCAAGGGGTTTGTAAGGTATCGAGAACAGAGGGTTTGGGACGAGAGGGTGAAGTGGCATGACGACGAAGTTGGGTAGTGTTGGGGACTGAGTTTGTGGGTTCGGCACACGGCCGTAACTCATAGTCTGTAGGATGCCACGCACTGTTGTGGGGAAGTTTGGTTTCTGTTTTTGAGCCTGTTGATTTAGGACGAGGGAATATGCGCTTCCTGGATTCTGCCTTGGGAACAAGTGCCTTCAGACGCTCAATTTCTGCTTCATAGTCTACGCATGACTTCATTCCTGCGAAAGGGTCTCTTAAGATCACTGGTTTATGTTTATAAGGTACTTTTTTCTTGGTGGTGATATCAGTCCATAATAGTTGTTTCTTTTTGTCTTCGTTGGCAATAATGAGGGTAGGAAATAGGTCGTCTGTAGCCATACGATTTTTTTGTTGTTGTCTTGTGTGTGAATGTGTGTGTGAATGTGTGTGTTTGGATATTTGGATATTTGTATGTATATTTGTATGTATATTTGTATGTATATTTGTATATTTGTATATTTGTATATTTGTATGTATATATGTATATTTGTATGTATGTGTATGGGTGTGCGTGGGTGTGCGTGTGTGGATATTTAATGTGAGGCGATGTAAGTCCAAGAAGAGAATGTCTTTATTTCAATGGTGTTTGCTTGTTGTATCTGTCGAGTGTGTTCCTTTACAATTCAAGGAAACTTCAATAAGCAGATTTGGACTAGAGAATGAACAAGTGTCTAGGATGATTATGTATAGCAAAAGAGAAAAAAAAAACAGAAAAAGAAGGGGGCAAGTAAAGAGGACTGGGTAAAAACAGCATACAACCTACCGCAAGTCACTTTTAAAAGTAAGTCACAGAAAAAGACTATTTACACCCAAGAAGACCTTTAGGGCGGACATACTCCTTAGATTCTTCGTCGCTGAGTGACTGGCTTTAATGGCGCTGGTGCGGTGGGAGTGCGAGTGCGAGTGCGGCACTGGATCTCCATAGTGACTTGAGGATTCGGTTCGTGAAGAGGATGGGCTCTCCATACTGCCTGTTGTTGTTGGGTGTTGCTTATCTCCAGTGCCTTATAGTTGGGTGGAGCAGGAAGTGTCTTGGTCACGTGTGGTTTAGGAGTAAAGAAGCAGTGGAGTGTGTCTTTGCGCTGCTGCAGTTTGAGACGTGCGTCATGCACTGTCTCATAGTCTGGTGCATAGGCAATCGTGAGCAGATTAGCATAGAAAGGCTTATCATCTATAGACTTCTTGAGTCTCCTTGCAGAAACAACAGAGTCCATGCGCACATAGAACACATCTGTGAATTCTGTAGCATGTTCATGATGGTCCATCATCAATACCTCTTCTACTGTGCCATAGTTGCTGCACAGTGTTAGTACTTCTCCTGATAATCCAAGACTGGGAACATTGATCAGAACAAGATGACGTGACTCTTGTGCTATCGAATAAACTTTCACTGCACGAGGGGTGAGTGAATGGCGATAGTCTGGTTGAGAAGCCATACAGCCAACATCAGCACAGCCGCTCCTCTAAAAATCATGTGACTGTCCAAGGCGGCACTGCAGACGTGTTGGCAGCAAGACCTTGCCATCAACCACTCCTTCTCTTTTTGCTGTGCGTATTTACAAGGTTAGCTATAACACAACAGTAGACGACAGATGGATGGAAACGCTGCAGTACCGATGGATACAGGAAATAAAGATTAACCTCTTTAGACATCATGGTCAGATACGCTGCTACACCCGTCAACCCCGCCAAGGCTGCCAAGTCCAGAGGCTCCTACTTGCGCGTTCACTTCAAGAACACTCATGAAGTTGCCGTGGCTATCCAGGGTCTTAAGCTCTCCAAGGCTTACAGCTACTTGAACAACGTCACTGAGCACAAGCAAGCCATTCCCTTCCGTCGTTTCAACGGTGGTGTGGGTCGTACTGCTCAGGCCAAGGAGTTCGGTACCACTCAGGGACGCTGGCCCGTCAAGTCTGTCAAGTTCGTCACTGACCTCTTGAAGAATGCCGAGTCCAATGCTGAGTCCAAGGGATTGAACGTTGAGGAATTGTACATCTCCAGCGTCATTGTCAACCAGGCACCCAAGCACCGTCGCAGAACCTTCCGTGCTCACGGTAGAATCAACCCTTACATGACATCTCCATCCCACATTGAGGTCATCCTCACTGAGAAGGAAGAGGCTGTCCCCAAGGCTGATGATAAGAAGGTGGTCCGTTTGAATGCCCGTCAGTTGGCACGCAAGACTCGTCTCTCTGCTTAAGTGCAATAAATTCTCTTTTGGTCTTGAAAGTGTATATATATGTGCATGTGTGTGTGTGTGTGTATATAAGAAAGAGTGTATATATATATAAGAAAGGGTGTGTGTGTATATATTTATTGAGAGTGGGTGTAGTGGGTGAGAGAGAAGCTCTCATTGCACCATTAGCAGTCACATTGAGAGGTTGTTTACCATGAACGGTGTTTTTATCACGTGCCATAATGTGCCGCCACCTGATGTTATGGATCGACCCAGAGTGGTAAAGACAAATGACTCAGACGACAACTCCGCATCATTTATCGATAAATTGACAGAATTCACTTTTTCAGTGGTAACTTGATTCTCTTCTTGATTCGATCTTCTTTCTCATGTCTACCCAAGATTCTACCATTCCTGTGCCTGTGCCTGTTGCTGCTGATGCTGTTCCTGAATTAGTGGCTGATGCTGCTGTTACTGCTGATACTGAGGTGCCTGTTCCTGCAGAGGAGACTGTCCAGGAGACGGTCCAGGAGACTGCTCAAGATAAGTCCACTGAGCCAGTGGTTCCAGAAGTCCCTGCTGCCCAAGAACCTACTACTGTTGAGGAAACCCCAGAAGTCCCTGCTGTAGCTGCTACTCCCGAAGAAACCATTGTTGTGCCCGAATCCCACGCCAGCATTGAGAACACCAATGAAATTCAAAAGGAGCTCCCACCTATCCCCACTCCTTCCCGGTCCTCATCCAGCCGCTTCTCTCTCTTTATCAACAAGGCCAAGCGCTCCTTATCTGGCCATGCTGATAAGGAGTCCGAGACCTCTCCTGTGTCTGAACACCATGTAGAATCACCTACTGTCGAGACTATTGTTGAGACTGCTGATGAGACTGCTGATGAGACTTCTCCTGTGCCTGAAGTTGCTAATGCTACTGAGACTGCTACTGAGACTGATGTGACTCATACTTTGCCCATGGAGGATCACTCTGATGAGAAATTGGAGAGACGCAAATCTAACTTCTTGAGTGGCATTTTCAGCCGTGGCAAGGTAATTAAGAAGTTCTTTATTTCTATTGGGTTGGTTGCACCAAAACATTGCCTAGTTTGGTATTGTGTTTAGCATGGCTGGTGTAACTGTGGATGTGATGATCTTATTGAGTTGTGATTTCTGATTTCTTTTTATTATAAATTTAGAATGCCGCCAAACACGAAGAACATGCTGCTGAAGGTAAGATAAGCATTTGTCTATAGGTACTCATTAGGCTTGTCCTATATTATAGATGTATCTCAGGAACATGAGGTTGCTGCTGAGGTGTCTGAAGTGGTGAGCTCCTCTACCGAAGATAAAGAAGAAAGCCAAGTAAAGGCTGTAGAGACTGAGGCAGAATCCTCTACCATTGCTGATGCAGTTGCTGCTGCTGCTGATAGTGTGATTGCTGCTGCTGCTGTTGCTACTGTAAAGGCACCCGTTGAGGCTGCTGTTGAGACTCCTGCTGAGGTTGAGGCTCCCATTGAAACTGCTGCTATCGAGACTGTTGCTGAGGTGCCTGCTGTTGTTGAGGCTGTTCCCGAGGTGCCTGTTGTTGTTGAGGCTGTTGCTGAGGTGCCTGTTGTTGTTGAGGCTGTTGCTGAGGTGCCTGCTGCTATCGAGACTGTTCCCGAGGTGCCTGCTGCTATCGAGACTGTTCCCGAGGTGCCTGCTGCTATCGAGACTGTTCCCGAGGTGCCTGCTGCTATCGAGACTGTTCCCGAGGTGCCTGCTGCTATCGAGACTGTTCCCGAGGTGCCTGCTGTTGTTGAGGCTGTTCCCGAGGTGTCTGCTGCTGAGACCATCACCGAGACTGTTGCTGAAGAAGTGGCTGCCCCTGCTGTTCCTCCCAAGGATTCTCCCAAGGAAACCCACAAGGAATCCAATGTACTTGGACACATCAAGCGCCACTCCTTTGTTGGTAAGCTGTTTGGCAAGAAGAAGGATGTCGAAAAGGCTGTCAAGCATGAGGAAGTTGAGGAGCCTGTAGAGCCTGCCCAATCTACACAGGTCGTAGAGCCTGTAGCTGAACCTACTGTTGCTGGTAAGTAGTCATGAACTGTCAATGGGTGAGATGTGGGACAGACATAAGGAATGAATCTCTTTACTGCCTAATACTCTCTAATTGATTGGTCAAATCATAAAGTGAGTCCATTTGTATTAATTACTATTTTATCGATGAACAGAGCCCAAAGCAGTCACAGAAGAAGTCCATGCCAAAGAAGAACACACCAAATCACCTTCTCGCCCTAGCTCACCTTTGAGCCGTCGTCTGACTCAAATCCTTCGCTTCTCCAAGAAGGACAAGGACAAGAAGGATAAGAAGGACAAGAAAGAAAAGGCCTTGACAAGCACTGTTGAGGAATCCGAAGAACAGACCATTGCTCCTGAATCCACCGAAGTAGAGGCATTGGCTGAGAATGAAACACCACTGAGTACTTCTATTGTTCCCTCTTCTGCCCTTCAAGTCTCTGCTTAAAATGAATACCTACAATGCTTTACTAGTTTACACTCTTACTCTAATACTCTGCTTTTCCATATCTATTCTTTTACTAGTCTCCTGAACTATTTATATTCTACTCTATTTAAATAGCCTGTTACTATTTACAACTGTATTTCATATTATTATCCTCTTTTAAAATAATATATTCTCTTTTCAATGTCACACCATTGTTGCTTCTATCAGGAAAATAGTACTGAGATGGCACTGGAAGCGGAGATATCATACCTTTATTTTGCTTGGTTTGGGTGGTTATGTCATTTTCTGCCTTTTTATCCAGTGCTTTTGATAAATCATTCTTTAATGATGAATACAAAAACAAAATAAAAACAAAGCATTAAGGTTTAATACTTGATTTGTCGCTATTGTTATGGTGATTCTGACTAATTAAGACAGTTTTGGCAATATTTATGGTATTGGTCATTTTGGAAGTCTTGGTAACATGAATAATATTAGTAATTTTGGTAGTGCTGGATAAGAGAGGAATAAAAACAACAAGAATGAAAAATAAAAATAAAAATAAAAAACCATTGCTCTAACGATTCATTAGGAAATTCATTTCGGCTAGTGTTGTCTCTTAACCATATTAAGTAAGTGTAGAATTAAAATATATACAATTATAGAATGGGCATAGAATGAGTCTTATGAAATTCATCTTGTCCATGTGTTTGGAAATTGAATTTTAGAATAATTATGTTGTATGAAATTTAATGTTTTAAGTGATGAGTGATAATTATTATCATGCATAATAAATTGTATTTTTATATTTCTGAGACTGAACCTATAATGCCACAGGAATGAAAGAACTTAGTTTTATTTTCTACTGTATTTAGGGTCTATAAAACATATAATTGTAGAAAGAAAGAAAAAGATAATTAACCAGAGTCTATAGATTAATTTAATATATAATATTTAATTAATTTGTTCTAATTGTTGAGTGACATGGAGATGGACAGAGTGTGTGCCAAGGAGTTTTTTTTTGTAAAGAACCAACCACTAGTGCTGCTATATTGCCAATAGAGAACAGCCAAGAGGAAGAACAAAAAATATAATAGAAACATTGTTGGGGAATCAGGAAGTAAAAATAAAATATTTTTATAGATTAGATGGAGAGAAAAGGAATTGATAAAAATAGGTAAATGAGTAAACAACACCAATAAGACAATGAAAGAATATCATTCTGCATTGTCAATAAAAAGATCAACAGAATAAATACAATCTTAATTATGCCATTCTCTTCTATAAAGCAGTATTGTCTGACCATTAAAAAGATAGACGGATGCCTTAATGTTCCTATTCCTATTCATAATAATAATAATAATAGTATATCTGTTGACCAGAAAGAATAGATACTATTTTTACTTTATTATTGTAATAGTCTTATGAATTCATTAGATACAACTTTATCTTGGAATAGAGTGTGATAAATCATTATAGAATCACTCTCAATTGAATATAATACCTTTGAGTATAAATATCAGGACGAAATAGATAGAACATTTTCATAAAATAAAACATTTTACATTTGATTTAGAAGCTTCACACTTAAGCATACTAAGGCTCACTATCTTTAATTATAGAAGATAAAATAATAATATAGTTAATATTTTGTATGGCCTCCTTTGGCATCAATGACAGCCTGGCATCTATCTGTCATATTTTGAATTTATTGTTATGCAAGTTCAACACCAACCCCCCCCTCTCTCTCTCTTCTTGTAATGAAAACTCACTGTTCTCATTCTGATGAAATTCCATGAACCAAGGATTCAATTGAGTGTGGCAGTATTATTTCTCATGATAAATAATGTCCTGTATATTATTACGACAAATGAATCTTCTTGAGTCAAGACTACATTGACTTGGGAATAATAATAGTATATTGACAAATAAACCTCATAAATAATAAGGCAACGACGGATGCCCTTATAGAAGTTTTTTTTTAATCATTTCATCAAAATAATAGTTTATAACCCTATTGTTATTATACCTTGATCTAGTATCATCCCAGCATTATGTGTTCTGTACCAGAAAATATAATATGCTTCTTTCTCTTAACTGTGTTTTATAAAAAGATAATATACTACTATTATATTCACATAATTATGCAATATTAATAGCTCCAAGAAATACTGTTAGATGTCTGCTGGAGGGATGTTCTTCAATCTATACCACTTGGTAATACGTCTAGCCTTTCATCTTATATTTACACTTCAACAGTCTTACTGCTGATGCTAACTATACAAATAACAATATTATCTTTTATCCTTCATCTAATCTACTTTCTATACAACTACCATTCTACAATACCGTACATTATGCCCCATGTCCCGACACAATTTACACATTTCTATTTCCCCACCTTCCACATGCAATGGTTGATACAAAAAGACTCTATGGAGCCACAGAGGATGAACTACCTATAACAAACAATGCTTCAATAGCGGCATGCTGTTCCTCTGGTGACCAAGAGTCAAAATTCCTCTTTATGAGCTCCATGGCTGCATTGATAGTAAACTCCTGTTGTGGCTCCACAGGTAAGACTACTTGTTGAGGGAGGGTTATGTGCCATTGTGGGTGGAAGTCCTGCAGAGTGAGGGAAAAGGAAGAATTGTCATGTAGACGCCGTTGAATAAGGTGAGAGCACGGCATGCCCATGGTAGTAGTAAAGGAGAGGGTACATACTGGTAAAGGAGAGATGGGCGTGGCACGGACAGCCTTCAGGTACTGCTCGTATACCTTCTTCATTGCAAACACTGAGACTCTTTTGTTTACATCAGCAAAGATGGGTCTCTCAAGATAAAGAGGCTGATTTGACAGATCTCTCCTCTCTTGAGTACCAATCTCCCTGAGCTGGTTCCTAATTGTAAGTGTTATTTTCTCCCACACTACAAGAAGGTCGCCAGAGGATGCCTTTAGGTATTGCTTCAAGGTGGGATAATCCCCTTCTGCGTTTAAAGTCAATACTATTCCCAAGTGCATCCATTGCTTTGTCCAGGTAACTACAAACTGCTCTTTATGAGGCAGCCATGTCTGCTGCAAATAGGCCAGCACGTCTGGTTTGCTTCCACAGGCTATGACAAGCTTCTCCCACTGTTGCAGGAATTGCTCCACTGTCACTGACTTCACAATGGCCCTCCACATTCCCATAAAAGTGAGCCAATCTTCTTCAAAAGCAAAATGTTTTCTACACCTGGCCAAAACATCCTTCTCAATATGCCACTGACACAACACATTGGCTGATTCAGGCCACTGACGTTCTATCGCAGTCATTAATGCTGGCCCACGGTCTGTCACAATGACAGCCGGCATCTGCAATCCATCAAATAGATGCTGCTTCATCTGCAATAGAGCCCAAGCATAGTCCTCTTCCTTTTCTTCCTTAAGAAACACAAAACAAGAACAGAACATGGTATTTTGGCTGGTGATGCCAATGACTTCCAAGAGAGGCATTCTAAATCTTCTGTTCTTATAAGTAGGCTCCATTCGAAACACATAGGGGTATTTGCGCGTAAGGGTGATGGACTCGTTGGGAGCAATAAAGAAGCGAGTGACTTGCCGATCTGCATCCAGTTGAGTGGAGAACTTATACTCGTTCTCTGGGAGTCGATTGACCAATGTATGGATAGAGGTCATTTCACTCATACGAGACAGGCGGATTCTATTACGAGCATTATAGATAGTTCTTGCTGATAGAATGATAGTAGGGTCTTCTAACATAAGAGAAGAAAGGATTTCTCTGGGTCGTATTCCAGCTGCTGTCATCTGCTCCACTCTCTCTTGGTGGCGGAGAGTAAGACGGTGGGCCTTGGCATGACCTGACAAGGTGGTGGAAGGCTCGTGGTTATGGCTGTTATTACAGACTTCAAGGTACCATATCCCGGCTCTTCTACATCCCTTCCAGCCAAAGGGACAGCCAATAAGCTTTGTTGATGACTTTCGTTTGCGGTTTTCTTCTGTCAGCCCACATCTGTTGTGATAGTGTCCACCAAGGTCACACTTCAAGTCAATGTGTTTGATGAAGCCGGCTTTATCTTTTCTGGTACGCTTGGTCACTAAAGCATAGCCATTCTCTTTAGCAAATGTCATGGCATATTCCACGAGTCCTTCGTATGTTTCGAATTGGGTGCGACTGGGTTCTGGCATGAAGGAATGGTTGTTGCTGTTCATTTTTTTTTGTTATTTATATATATAGTATTTATTGCTTGGTGACAGTAATACTTATATTAGAAGCAGAGGTACTGTCAGTAAAGAATAGCTTACTGTATTTGGCTGTGGTCGGTCTATTATTTATTTGGTGTGACTGCAATGGACACTGTTTCCACGTCACGACTTGAGGCAACTCTGCAGGTTTTTTATTATTATTATTATTATTATTATTATTATTATTATTATTGTTATTATTATTATTATTGTTATTATTATTATTATTGTTATTATTATTATTATTGTTATTATTATTATGGTTATTGTTATTATTATTGTTATTGTTATTGTTATTGTTATTACTATTATTATTACTATTATTATTACTATTATTATTACTATTATTATTACTATTATTATTACTATTATTATTACTATTATTATTACTATTATTACTATCTAGAATTGAACAATTAAGATTAATGCATGTAACGACTGGAAATTGAATTTAGATTCTGTTTTACGGAGGAAACACCACTACCTTCTGTGTCGATCCAACCACAGCACTTTATGAACTTGAGGTCGTTGTAATAATGGACAGGAATAGCCATCTGTCGGCTTGGGATGCAATGAGACATTGACTAGTCTAAATGAAATGGCTAGAGACATATCACAAGTATTCCACTGCAAATAGTGTGTGTATATATCAGTGTAGACCTTTTTAATAAACAATTATCTTTGGTCTCTTTTGAATTGTAGTGGAGAGGCTAAGCTCACTTTAAATATTGAAATGGACAGCTATTCTCTTATTATCATGATTATCACAACTTTCCTTTTCCTCTGTAACACTACAGGTTACATATTCTTCTGGTTCTTTGTCACTATTGTTGGTGAACACTCTTCGGTCTCCGTTATCACTCTTTCTGCTACTTCAGAAAGACCACTCTTGTCAAGCACATTCCCTAATTCCCTCTTTTGTGTATGGTTTTTGTGTTCGTAGTGGCTCTCTCTATTCCTGCACGTCTCTTTGATCTACCACTACCTTGAATTACAATGCCACTAGCACTGAGATTAGAGTGTCTTTTTCGTAACAGAAAAAAGGAAAGAAAAGAAAAAAAAAGGAAAGAGGGGTGATTGTATCCATCTCTTAGTTACCTTACTACCAACACAGCCACCCTGTATCAAAAGGACGAGTTTATCATTTTGAGTGATGGAAAACAAATAGTAAACAGATTTGAAAGTTATAAACTATTTATCCATAAAGAACCATTGGTAGTTACAGCGTCTATTGCTTCTGTCCTATAGAGCCAAGTACAGACCCAGACTAGATACCATTGATGTGTGACGAGACGAGCAATAACGACTACCTTGTTTCTTAAAGAATAGATAAGCAAGGAGTAGGAAATAGCGTAAGAGTAATGAGGCTGCTTACTCATCTATCTATCTGTCTATTTATTTATTTATCTATTTATCTGTCTATTTAACTATTTATTTATTTATTTATCTGTCTATTTAACTATTTATTTATTTATTTATCTGTCTATTTAACTATTTATTTATTTATTTATCTGTCTATTTAACTATTTAACTATTTATTTAACTATGTATTTATCTATTTATCTATTTATCTATCTATTTATGTATTTATGTATTTATGTATTTATCTATCTATTTATGTATTTATCTATCTATTTATCTATTTATTTATCTATTTATCTCTGCTATTGCTGTTAGTTAAAAACCCCATTTCTAGTGTGGAGTTCGATTCTTTTTTTTTCTCTTTTCTTTTTTCTCTTTTTTTTTCTCTTTTTTTTCTCTTTTTTTTCTCTCTCCTTTCTCTCTTTCATCTTTTTGCATAGTTATGGTGATATCAAAAAGGCCGACGACTGTAGATAAAACAATAAAACAGTCCAGTGTAGCTGCCTCACTCACAGAACGACCAGGGGCACTAAAATCATGGACGCGTCTACTCGTGTACTGCATAGTGGCCTGTCTTATTGCCAGATATTTCCACTATAGACTTCCCGCACCAAAAACACACCGCAACCTACTTCCACCTCAAAAAGACGAGTTCTCTGAGTACAATGCAGTAGAAACAATGTCTTATCTGAGTGATACAATTGGCTATCGTAAGCAGAATGGACTAGAAGAGAGATTGATAAGTGTATAGGTCTTGTAGGCACCGCTGAGGAACAAAAAACATTTGAGTATTTGCATGATATGGTACAATCCTATAAACAAAATGCACAAGGTATCCTTCATGCACCCAAATTTGACATTTGGACACAGCAAGAGTCAGGTAGTCATCGCTTTGATATCTTGGATAAAAGTAAGGTGGTCTATATAGAATAGAGAACTCATTGTGTTAGTGGTCTTAAAGCAGTACACCAACATCACCAACATCATTGTTCGTCTCTCCTGCCCATTGAATGGCTCGGGAGATCGGTCTTGTGAGAAGAATGCCGTTCTGATGAATTCGCATTTTGATACTGCCATTGGATCCCCAGGAGCTAGTGATGATGGCTCGGGAACAGCTGTCATGCTTGAACTTATCCGTGTTTTGAGTCAAAGAGACTGGAGAAGCTACAAAAACTCTATTGTATTCTGTAAGCAATGGTGTATTTCCCATCTTTTATTGGGTCAATAACTGTTTTCTTTTTCTTTCCTTCATTAGTATTTAATGGTGCTGAAGAAACCCTTCAAGATGCTTCTCATATGTTTATTACTAAGCATGAACTTAAGGATTCGTAAGCAATTGATTAATAATACAATGCACAATGCTTACTATTATTGTTATTATTAGGATTCGGACAGTAGTCAATATTGATTCATGCGGAACAACAGGCACCGAGATTCTATTCCAAGCCAATGCAAGAGAAATGGTAGAGGCCTATAAGCAGGCACCTTATCCTCATGGCACTGTTTTGGTATGTTTCTTTGATATGTTTCTTTGACATGTTTCCATGACTCATCCATGAACAGGCAAATGATGTATTCCGTACTGGGCTGATCCTGTCAGATACTGACTTTAGACAGTTTGTTCAGTATGGCAATCTCACTGGAATGGACATGGCTATCTATAAGAATTCATACTTATACCACACTCATTTGGATACAGTGAAGCATCTTTCTCCTGGATCCATTCAGCACTTGGGAGAGAATACATTGGCCATCGTCAACTATTTGGCACTGAATACGACATTAGAAGGCATGGAACAGACAAGCGACACTGTATTCTTTGATGTCCAAGGTAACTGAACAACAATAGCATTGCTTACAGTGACAGGATTATTCTTTGTATCCTACTCTTGGCAGACAGCCTTGATTCTACAGTCGATCACTATTATTGCCTCTGTCATCTTCTTCATCCATATTGTACAGAAAACCAGTCAATCCTCTCCGTATAGAACTAGAGGCAATATTCTTACTGCATACGCCAAATCGATTGTATCCATCTACCTCAGTCTTGCTGGATCCCTGTTTCTTCCTATCACCGTGGCCCTTTTCATCACCTCTTCTGCTATAGAACGCAACATGTGCTGGTTCTCTAGGGAGTGGTACCCTTTTATTATCTTTGGTCCTGTCTCTTTCATCGGATCATATGGCGTTCAGTACCTTACCTACCTTCTTCCTGGTCCTCAGCATGTAGACATGGAGTACGGTGTCTTCATCTCTCTGCTGATGACATTTGTATCCTTCACATTCATCGCAACCTACTTCAGTATTGCTAGCTCCTATCTACTATGGCTGTTTACTATTGTTCTGCTCTTTGCTGCTGCCATGAATGAGTTTTGCTTTACAACTGACCAGAGAAAGAAGATTCGGCAGCCCAAAGTACACTCACTCACTTATCTTTTGAGTGTCTTCCCCGTCGCACTTTTATACAACAGCTACACCTATTTTCTTATAGATATATTTGTGCCATTGACAGGCCGTATGGGAGTAGAGACACCTGTAGATAGCATTATATCTATACTCTTTGGTATGGTTACTTTCCTGACTACGATTCCCATTCTTGCCCATGTTCATCGCTTTGGAAAGGCTGTTCTTGCCAAGGTCCTTTTTGTTCTTCTTGCTCTTCAAGGGGCTGTACTTGTGGTAGTACTATTGAGTGGTGGTTCTTATGGTGGCTGGGCATTTCCATACGACGATCTTCATCCCAAGAGAATGTAAGTCTAATACTTTTACCTCTTCTTCTGCTAATTATTATAATGATACTATGAATACCATCCATCTATTGATTGATTGATTAGCTTTGTTCAACACTTGAAAAACTTGACTTCGGGTGAGATATCCATAAGCATTGCACAGGCAGACCGTGGACCCCATATTCAGGCCATTGTGGAGACAATAGAACACACCTTGGGTGTACCCGCCAGCCAGGCTCGTCTCTTTGGAGGAGCTAGTGATTGGGATGTTGTTCATCCTTTTGGTGCCTTTTTGGGAGGCTATACCTTTGATTCTGAACCATTTGTTCGTTCTCGACTGAGCCAAGAAGTGAAGAACACACCTCTTTTGGAACTCATGTCAGCTCCATTTCCTTCTGTTGCTGTTCATAATGATGTGTATGATCCAGTCACAGGCATTCGATCTTTCACTGTTCTTTATGTGGCCCCTACCTACATATGGAACATTGTTAACTTTGATGGCCATATAACACAGTGGGATATTGAGGGGCAGGATCCTGAAGACATTAGCATACATTACATTATACGCCATATCAGTGGGTATGGCAGTGATGGTTGGAAATTCAACTTGGCTGTAAAAGTACCTGAAGCTGAACGTCCTCTAGCAGAGCGTGGAGAGTGGAAAATGCGACTGGAGTTTACTGGCATGGAGAGAGAGAACTTCCCTGGGACAGGAAAAGAGCGTTTGTTGGCTGGTGTTGGTGTACTGGCTGAGATTCGTAAATCGATACCAGCATGGACAGCACCTGCTTGGTTGAGTGCTGTTGTTCAAGTGTGGCACATATAAATTAAGATAGAAATACATGGTACTTGGTAGTTATACAAGTGAGCGATGGATGTAGTATTGGATTTTTGGCTCCTATCCAAGCAGTACTTTTATAACATTCTGTCACTAACTTGGCTGGTTTCTACGGTTAGCCAGAGTGGGCTGATTTAATAAAAATAAATATTGGAATCAGAAGAGTGTTTATGTTTTATGTTTTATGAGGATATGTGTGTGAATTTGTTTGTTTGTTTGTTTGTGCTATGGATGCTTTTTAACTATTAAACTGCTATGCTTAGGCAGAAAGAGGACGGACACCAAGACCACCAGCACGGTCATACACAAGCTGGGCTACTTTTGCTGCCAAATCATCGGTTTCTGCGCGAGTAGCAGCCTCAGCATACACACGAACGGCGTCTTCTGTTCCTGAAGCACTATAGAACAAATAGACAGTAAGATAGCTGCCCCATGATGATAGCTCAGGAGTAATTACCGAACAAAGGAACGTCCGCTAGTATATTTGGCTACAATGCTATCAATCTCTTCTTGGAGACCCACAGGCTCAACAAGCTGGCGCTCTGCATTTGTAGTCTTGAAGATGTATCTATCCTTCACCACCACTCTGATCAGACGGTTCGTAAGATCAGTGTAGGCCTGGTCCCATTCTTCACAGCCCCATTGACGGTTGGTCAAGATGGTCTCCACCAAAAGCATATCAGAAATAGCATCTCCCACAGTCTGGTTGATCAATTCAGTCAAGGCCTTGAGCTGATCAATAGCATCCTTCTGAGCAGGTGTTTTACTAGGAGAGGTTGATGTTAATCTTTGTTTCCTATAAAATAGATCTACTACTTACGCCTCTGTTGTTTTGATTGTGTTGAGTGCCTCTGGGCTGAAAAGAACAGTGCCGTGACCATTGGCCTCAAAGTAAACACCAACATCGTACTTTTCTGCTTCATGGTGCAAATGCTTTACACCAGTAGCAACGCAAGACACAGGCACATTCTATAGCCGACAATGAGTATTTCTTCAATAATAAACCTCACTTACCAATACTTTGCTAAGATAGTTTGTAGAGCTTCCATTGGCATAGGCTGTCTGTACTACACCAACCTTAATGGACTCAATACCAGCATCACGCACAAGCTCAATAATGAACATGGCAGCAAGACCAGCAATCTTGTCACCATCCAAGAGTTTGAATACACCGTCTGTACAAAAGATATGAGCTCTACGCTTATCTACACCTGCCAACTACTTACTGGAGTCAACGTAATAGTAAACAATACGGTCAGCATCACCATCATAAGAACAGAATCTGTCACCAATAGAGATAGTAGTGCCAAGAGGAGCCCTTTGCTGGGTCTTGACATAATCAGCACCACACTAAGTATAATCATTAGGTTCAAGTCTTTAGATCCATGGTAATGTGTGCTTACATTCTTGTTGAGTTTACCAAGAGTGGTTGTATCATCATTCAATACCACTGTAGAGAAGACATCCTCAGGAAGGAACTTGAGAAACTCTTTAAGCTTAGGTGCACCCACACCATTGGCACAGTCTACAAAGAGAGGAGAAAGATGTGCTTTTCCTTTCTATCATCAATGTAAGTATGCAAAGTCATTTATAATTGATGCACAGTGCCATCTTACCACAGATGCCTTGAATGCATCGGATAACTTTTTGTAGTAGCCCTCCTCAGTAGGCTCACCATAAGAATCGCTTGTGTTGGCTGTGTTAATACAACGCACAAGGTAGTGGAGCATAGGTGTAGTCTTCAAACCAAAGTTAGTTGCCTTTGCACCAGAGACCTTCAATCCTAGTTCTAAACACTGCACAAGTTCTGCGCAGCTTGGTCTGTTGAACAAAAACAAACACAAATGAGTCTATCTATGTTTGTTTACACTTTCTTTCTGTCTTTCTTTCTTTTGTGTGTGTGAATCTATTTACCTTGTATCATAACCGTAAATAACGGCACCTTCATTCTCAATGTTGATCTTGTTAGCGGCCACAATCTCTTCTACAACAGTAGCCAGAGTTTCGCCATCCTTAGCATTTGCAAGGCTTGTTGCATATGCCTCCCAGGACTGTTCAAGCATTTCACCTCGAGGATCCACAAGTTTTACACCGTTATCCTAATAATGACATTGTGTGAACACATATTCCTAAAAGAATGGATTTACCTCCTCTGGATTGTGGGAAGCAGTGATCATAACACCAATGGTAGCACCGTTGAGCTTCTTGGAACGGAGGGTGCCAAGAATACCCACCTTGTACATCACGGAGTCCAACAAATCAGCTCTGAACAAAAGGATGAGTTACGCGTTCTCATTTCTTCATTTCTTTTATATGATTCTATAGACAGAGAGACAGAAAGACAGAAAGACTCGTCTGCTATGACTCGTACCACTATTGCTATTACCACTGCTACTCACTTTGTGCGGAAACCAGCAGTACCATAGGTATAGGTGTATTCTTCAACCCTGTGAGAGACAATGCTGCTCTTAATAGCGTCGTAGTCAAAGAAAGACATAGTAATTTGGATAGATAGAAGAAAGAAAAAGCTCAGTGTTATGCTGCTATTTTAGCCCATTATAAGCCAGACCGCTGTTTTAAAATAAGCATGTGGATCTTAACATGGAAAACTAGCAGGAGTAAGAGTCGCGTCCATGCCCCTTTTGTGTTAAGCTGGGTTCAAGACAAAGAAACGTGGAGGAATGCCGACTTGCCTCTATTCAGACGTGCATTACTGTGATTTGCTCGACTCTTAAGCAAGAAAGTCAAGGCCTTGCATCGCAAAAGTAAGTGTGAAAATAGACTCTGGTTGGATTCTTGAGAATCATCTGTTTCTTTTTCTTTTTCTTTTTCTTCTGGGTAGATGTCCTTGGGAAGTGCTTATTCACTTTATATTTATAAACATATAAACATATATAAACATATAAATATATAAATATAAAACAGGTATGTTATAAGTGGATGACCTGTTTCTCTGTTTATTAATGTTATAAGCAGTAAATTAAGTGTCTACTAATACAAGCACTCTAACCCTCAATTACAGCCATTATGTGTAGCCTGTCATTATAGTCCACAAAAAAAAACACAGTATAAAATCTATAGTCTTGGTACTCTTTGGGGTATTTAGAGGCTGAATTCCACTTTACAATAAAATATCTTTACTAAACTCACTTTTTGCTACTGCTACTGTCTAGTTTCTAGTTTCCTTTATTCTCATATTTCTCCCTTATCATTTACATGCATTATTACAGATGTTATAAAGTACACGCATCGATGGACAAAGATGATGATCCAATAGAAATAGTGAAAGACAGAATGGCATTAAAACGAATGCTCATAATGCATAAATGTTGGTTTGTTTATAAATATTTATATATTCATGCAGGATAGGTTGATATAGCCCATCTATCTTGGAAACAGTGTGATGAACACTCTTGGAGAACACTCTAGTCAAGAACACTCTTAGACTATTCCTCCTTTTGATTGAATTAAGCTGTGGTGCTTATAAAGGTTAATACTTTAATTTATATTCATGATTATGAAAAATAAGGTTAGTAGAGCTATAGTTTGTCCTCTCACCTATGATAGTGTCCTATGGTGCATATAGCTGTAACTATTATATCTCATGTATTCAACCTATACATTCAGTTAAGGAGAATGAATGCTCTTTGCAAGTAAGGTAAGAAGATGGATTGATGGGTTATGTGCCCTTGAATGAAACAAAAAGAAAGCCAGATGCTTACTATAAAGAACTGTCTGTCTGATTTATGATTATAATTTGGCTCAAGGTTAAGAAATAAAGTTAATATTTGTTATTAATAGCATTACAACTTATTCTATCTTCTTGGATAAATAGTAGTAAGTTAATCAGTATCATTAGTTGTAGATTGATGGTGATCAATATTAAATAAGTTCTAGCTAAAAATATAAAGATAGTCTCCATCTCTTTATGCTACTTCTACAAGACTATATTGAGTAACAGAAAGAAGGTTGTTGTTTCAAAGCCCAAGCACGCATACTTTCAGTTTTCAGACTTCATCTCCATAATGTTATCATTTTATGAATCTTCTAGATAAAAACTTTAAATATTTTATAAATTAAAAAAAAAAAGAAGGGGGGATGTTTGTTTATAAGTACTATTTGTTCAGTACTCTACATTTGACCATTTTATCCCATACTAAACTGAAAGGAAAACAAATTTTAAGGATTTTCAAATTTAAAATAGTCTTCTTTAGATAGACATTAGACTTCTTATAAGTTATAAGTATAAATAACAAATAGCGTTTATTATTTATAAATAAATAAGTCCAAGATCTATATCTCTGTGCCTGTGCAGAGTCGTGCTATATTTTTAATCAGATCAAAGCCACTAGAATAGTAAGATGAATAGAATAAAATACATGTATTAGCTGATAATATATATTGGTCTTTTAATAATAATTATAAAAAGGTGTTTCTATGTAGAGAGTCAAATAGCCGAACTTTTCCTCACGAATGACTTGGTGTAGCTGGATTGCTTTATTCTAATGAAGAGAAGGGAAGAATATCCAAGCAGTGAAAATCCTAACTACTCTGTGTATATCACAGTCATATTTTCATTTCCCGAATAATAATTTATCCAAACTGCAGTGTATTCGACACTTTCCTTAATGCTTACCACTTCACTCATCAAACAAACGGCTGCTAATGAGCAAACAGACACCACTGAAGAAACACTTAGCACCGGAGTTCCCCATAAAACTCGTAAAAAGGGGGAGACGTGTTGATGAAGACATGCGCAACACTGTTATACATGAGAATAAGGTCAATGGTCTCACTCAAGAAAAGATAGCTGCCATGGTGGGCACCAGTAGATGGACTGTTGGTAAAATATTGAAGGAGAATACACTTAGTACTGGAATTCCCTTTAAGACTTGTGAGATGGGGAAACGTGTTGATGAAGACATGCGCAACACTATCGTACATGAACACAAGGTCAATGGACTCACTCAAAAGGAGATAGCTGCTATGGTTGGCATTCACCGAACAGCTGTTGGTAAAATATTGAAGAAGCATACACTTAGTACTGGAATTCCACATAAGACTTGTAAAAAGGGAAAACGTGTTGATGAAGACATGCGCAAAACTATCGTACATGAACACATTAACAATGGACTCACTCAAGAAAAGATAGCTGCCATGGTTGGCATTCACCGAACAGCTGTTGGTAAAATATTGAAGAAGCATACACTTAGTACTGGAATTCCACATAAGACTTGTGAAAAGGGAAAACGTATTGATGAAGACATGCGTAACACTATCGTACATGAACACATTAACAATGGACTCAGCCAAAGGAAGATAGCTTCAATAGTGGGCACTAGCCAGGATACTGCTTACAACATCTTGAAGAGGTTCAGGGAAAACGGCACTCTTGAGTCCATAAAAGATAAAGAGAATTTATGCATAAGTACCAAGGAAGATGATTTGGATAACTTGATAGAAGAGCTACAAACCACTCTAGACAATGAAGAAGTTAAGCATGAGCAGGACCAATCTACTTATCAAGCTCACCTTTTACAAATTGATGAAATAAATTAAGTTTTCCTTATAAAATAGTGTATCTGAATATGTCTTCATTAACAAACATAAAAATTAGACTGTGACTTGACCAATACTACTTTACTGTCTGATATAGTGTCAAAGTAATAGACTAATAAGAGACCTCTTTGTATTTACAATGGATAATATAGTGATAAAGATTTCTCTGGGTTTGAAACAGTAGAGGATTTGTTTTCCCTTAGTTTGTATTGATATCTTTATCATTCATCTACAATCTACTAATCATGTCTTTTATCATTTACGATGAGATCTGTTGCTATATTCAAAGACAGGCGGTACATTTATTAGTATACCGTACAGCATCTGCTATTATCGGAGCATTGTAGCTCGATTTTACTGATTACACAGAGATAAAAAAAACTTAGGCCCTTCTATTTTCACGTGAAGACTTTGACAAGGCATCGCCATCTAAATCAATTCTTCCTGTAGTGCAATCTTTATTCCAATTTAAAAGTTTGCATGCTTAGAAATATAAATAATCTGTTCTCCAGTGGTACAAAGTAGAGAGAGAGGCCATTAAATCTTACAATACACAACAATTTTCTTTTTAAGACTGTATAATAATGATCAGACTTGTTTACTTATCTTGAATATCATAAATTAGATCGAGTTTCTATTCAATGTACCTTGATTGATTCTAGACCTGTACCTGAATAGATACTACCTTATTTGAAAATTAGTAGATAATTCATCTATTGAGGTTAAATTACTTTCTTCTCAATGCTATAGAAAGAGTGCAAATACAGTTAGCCATCCTAAGGCCATTGAAGTACAAAATAAAACACTTTTATAGGACCGGATGCGAAGTCTAACTTGAATGTCTATCCTAATAAAATATCCAGTTTCTTACATTTGAATAGATATACCTTAATAGTTTTCAAGGAACAGGTCGTGGAGGCCATCAACACACTATGTTCATTCATTTTAAAACAGTTGAAAGCAAGATCTGTTTCTTTTTCAAGGATTCAGAAAATTCAATTTGAAAATCTATCTCAATACAGGTAATTTCTCTTGTCCTATGTATAAGATGTATTCATTAGTGTCTGTACGAAATCACTGTAACATTACTCAATCTCAGAGCACACAACAAGTCAGAAAACAAGAAGAAAGCAAGAAATCGTAGTTGTACTAATTAAATGTCTTGTATATAGATGCTTTTTTTTATTAGAATGTATAGTTTTAGTCAATATAAATGATAGACTCTAGCTATATGAAATGAATGGTGTAAAAGACATTTAGGTGTTATTATTATTATTATTATTACAAATAAAAAGGAAGCATATTGTAATATAGTATACATACAATAAATGTATCACCCCTTAGTACTTGAAGGAGATCTGGATTTATGGCAGATGCAAAGAAAAGATTGAATTGATAATGATGTTATAATTTTGATTTTGATTTTATTTTTCAAAAAGAAAATGGCATTGAATTCTATGTGGTTTTTTATGAAGATATTTAATACATGAGTAGATCTATATAAAGGATGCTAAGATAAAAGATGGATACAATCGATATGAAATGACAATGGCTTTAGAGAGACGTAGGAACAGAGAATGAAGTGATTGTGGCAGTGGCAGTGGCAGTAGTTGATCTGTAATCACTAGGATATCCAGTAGCATTCAGAGCATAACCACCTTTTTGAGGAATGTCAGAGGGCAGGGGAGGGTTTGAGGCAATAGCACTAGCTTCTGCATCAAGATTAGCACTTGGAGTATAGGTTGGAGGACGAACACGGTCAGAAATAATAGGAGGCAACTCATAGGTATCACGTCTGATGTTCAAGGCCTTTACAGAGGAGGAGGCAACAGTGAGTCCAAGGACAGCAGAGATCAAGATGGAGAACTTCATGGTATATAGACTGGTTTGTAAGAGTAAGAAATGAAGAGTAGATAAAGACAAAATCCATCAGATTTTTGCTTGAATTTATAGCATAAAATATGTGGCACGGACATGAGGTTGGTTTTTGTACAACCAGGAATACTATGGGTTAGAATTATACAAATTTGCCATGTGGCTTACTAACCCTTCACGATTATTTTCACCAAAAAATATTACCATACATGGTTGTACTAGAACCGATTATGGACTAAACAAGTCCAAATGTCTAGTATGATGCCTTATAATGTTAACACTGATGTCATTTATAGAAATACACCAATGCAATAAACCATAACTATAATGTATAAAGAGTATGACTAATTAACACTACAATAGATCGAGAAAAATGATATGGTTATTACACAATGATTAAAACATCAGGGCCATTCTCTTGTTACAAAAAACTTATTTCTTAGAGAGCAATTTTTGTTTTGTTTTTACTCAGTCACAGTTCGTCAAAAACATATTGTAAATTAGTTAAACTTATAGTTGAAATAGGCATTCATTTATCTAAATCTATGACTCTTCATTGACAAACAATTGCTATGAGATTAGCTATAAAGCACCAGAATAAAGACTATATGTAGCCTTGATCATTAAGGTATGATTGACATGAAGATTTATTTTGTAGGTTGCTAAGTATATTGTGCTGTTCATAGAAACAAAAACTTGATTAAAAAGGCTGTATAGCTAAACCAGGTGTTATACTGCTCACCCAATCAGCCTATCTGGCTCCTCTTAATGACAAGTCTCCACTAAGGAACCCATCTTTTTCTACTTGAAACTCATTTTCTTTTCTAGCGATTAGCTAATTGTCTTTTACTTTACTAGGCTTTTGTTTATTGATCTTAGTGCTCGACATAATAATAATAAATAAATAAATAAACACTCAATCATCTTTGACTCAAGTCTTCTTAGAAATAAGTTTTTTTTTACTGTTTATCCCCGTGTAACAGTGTGCATTGAAAATACACTGTCCTTCACAATTAAGAGCATCCGAAAAATTCCGTTAAATAATCTGTTAGATTGGGACAAATATCCACCTTTCTTACTATATTTACATAAAACAATAGTGGTCCAATATATTAGAAAAACTGTTTTTATTTGACAAATCATAATTTCACCAAATGCCTTTCTTTGAGTTTGAAATCAGAAGTGATTAATCCTTCTCATAACCTCTATTCTATTAGAAGGGCCATGGTGATTGGCCCAACCGGAAAAATGTCTGTTTGCCAGGTGGGAAGGTCGCTAGTTCGAATCATGGTATGGAAGAACATTTGTTGATAATTCCGTGTTGTATTGTATTTCTTGATTGAGGCTATTTTACCTACCCAAATACTCTCTGTATGACATTTAGCTTACCATGTTTGGCTCTTAGTGATACTTATTATGGTAGAAGTCTATCTCAACTTCATTCATTTGTCATATTCCATCTATTCCTTCCTTCCATACCTATTCGATTGACTTCACAGTCCCTTCAAACCATGGATACTGTGCTTTATATGCGTTAAGTAGGAGTTTATAAACATTTAGTCAAGTGTTGAAAATAGATTTCGATGCCAACTACGGCATTATACATCTAAAACAATTATCTCAGACTCTAAGCTATTATTATAACTCTGTCGTGAAGATATTTTCTATATTTGGATAGATCACTTCTTTTGGAATGAGCACTCATTTATTACCAAACTAAGAAGGAGACTCTATCGAATAAAGGGATGTCGATAGTTCATAGCATTTCGATAGTTAACCCCTGAATCTATACCATTAGAAAAAATACAAAAGATGTATCAATTCCATTTAATAAATAACAGAGTTTAACTAAACGTTCTACTGTTCCGTATACCTTTGGCCTAAAAACCCAAAGACGACAACTCTCTATTTTTATACATCCGTAAGAATGACCAAAAATGGAAAATAGCCAGAAAATGACGCTGCTTTGATCAAGACAGAATAATACCATTAAAATTATTAAATGGCGAACCTTTACACTTTGAAGATTAACACCAGAGGTAGGTGCGCTTTGATCATCTGATAAGTCTATTTTTTTTTGTCTTAAATATCTTCTTTCTCCTTCCACCTATCAGTAATATAGTATAGAATTATTGTAATCAATATTTCGCAAAGGTCTAACAGATATGAAAAAAACTAAACCCCAAACCCCCAGTGTTACACCTTAGCACCATGAGCTCTATAAGCCTGTTATTATATCTGATTGTTAATCAGTATTTTTATTTAATGAGAAATTGGTGCTTTTCTTAGAGGAATCGATGAAATCATGCAATATGTCATTCAAAACTAAAAACTAAACTAAAATAAAAATAAAATAAAAACATGCCACTCTCGTTAAAGGCTATTTTTAAGAATGTGAATAACGCATAATCCAAATCAGATTCTCATAATGTATCTGTGTGAACTATAATGTATGTAAAATATTATAAATAGTTACACATCAGGAGATTTATCTGGCTTTTAATCAATAATACAACTTTCTCTTTAAGTCACAATGCAATAATCACCTTTTATAGAGAAATGTTTTAAAATCAAAAGGTTTATGGGTATCCAATTTATTATTTCTTTTTGTGAAATACCTCAATATCAAATTGTATTATCAATAAAAAAATATTGTTTATTATAACATTATAGCTACACACCAGGAGATTTTTCTGGCCTTTAAGCGATGATATCTTCGCCTTTTAAAACCGAAAATTTCTTGCCTTTTATGAAACTGTAGTTGAAATCAAAGGTTTGCGAGTATCCAAAATTTTCTTACCTTTTATGGAATACCTCAATATCAAATTATATTATCAATAAAAATATTATTTATGAATAAAATTGTTTATTATAATAATATAGCTAATAATAATATAGCTAACAATACTGTAGCTAATACTATACTATTACTATAGCTACTGCTGTTCTAGGCGTATTCCTTCATAGCAATAGAATTCACAACCTAAAGGCCTTGTGCTTTATTCTTGGAAGATAGATAACTATGCTCAGGAGTATACCCTAGACAGCCTAGACACCTTAGACAGTATAGAAGGAAGAAGGCTACCTGAGACTGACTTGAGAAGAGTCTTCACTTGCCTAATAGTAATACAATGAGTGTTTTGTGGATTACATTGAACTCAAGCCCAGATGAAGACACTGCTTATCTTTTTATCACTAGACTAGTCCTTGGTAGTGTCTATCACCTCCTTCTATTGTTTCTCTTTGTTAATAATAGTACATTACCTTGCTCAGTTATGCTCATCTTGATGAGTGCTTAAGTATCAAATTGTATAGACAGTGTGGGAAATAACAAAAGGAGGGGATTATCAAAACAAATAATAATATTTCTTTCTCTATTCTGGTGACGTATACACTAGCCTTCACTCATAAGATTCACAGGTCAAAATTCACAAGTCAAACAATTAACACTATTTGCCTTAAGCAAAAAAAATAAAAATAAATAAAAATAAAAATAAAAAATAAAATAAAATAAAAACTATTTGCCTTGAGCCTAAAACCCAGTATTAGAAATAATACTTTGTAATCATTAAGCACCACTGTTAATACCAGTTACAATAACATAGTTACTGAAGTGATTATGAATACCGAGTCAATGAGTGACTATACAGTTCTCAATTTAAGTAAGTTTGGTTCTATTTTATGGACAATGACCACTAGAGTTAATTCCGTGTGTTCTATAATACATCTTTCTTAAGCAGTGTTATACTGCAAATACTGTGGGCTTATAGTTAACACATTATGTTAAACATTAAATTCAGTGACTGGGTTGTAATTATGGGGTGATTCTTGTTCTATTTCTTGTCTTTACAGCCAATTCTATACTTTTTAATTACAAAGTCAATAGCTATTGCTAAAACAGGGAAGTAGAGTTTGAAATAGTTCATTTAGACAGCGAAAAGGCATTTTAAAACACATTAGCCAATCATAAGAATATTGCAATTTTATTCTCAGGATATTTCCTTATATATCCCAAAAATCTCCTGGTGTGTAATAAATACAAATTTATTGGGTAGAAACCATTAGTATTTGGTGCTTCCACCCTTGGCCTCAATGACAGCCCTACATCTCCAATGCATGCTGGTAATGAGGTTGTTGGTAACCTCTTTGGAGATCCTGGAGAGTGATTGCTGGGTTAATTCTCTTACGGACTACTCTATCCAGATTTTCCCAAAGATGCTCAACTGGGTTCAGGTCAGGGCTTTGAGATGGCCACCCCTTCATCGTGACTATGCCCCTCTCATCTTTCCATTTCCTAGTCTTCTTACTATTATGGCAACTGGTATTTTCCTCTTGAAGAATATAGCCTACCACTGGATTCAGTGTGGAAAGACGAGCAAGCTCGGGGCAATAGGTCTCTTCTAAAATGCTTGTGCATTTGGTACTATTGATGGATCCCTCCACCACAGCAAGTCTATCAACACCTTCACCAGAAAAGAGAACCCCACAACATCACACCATCACCACCAAACTTCATCTTCGGCTTCACATTCTTTGGGAGCAGCCCCTCGTTCTTCTTGCGCACCACCCTGTTGCGGTGGTTGTTCAAGATGAGCTGGAACTTGGACTCATCAGACCGGATGACTGTCTTCCAGTCTTCATCTGTCCAACGAAGGCAGGTCCTAGTCCAAGTAAGCCTCAACTTCTTGTGCTTATTAGTGAAGGAAGTTTTATTAACCACACTTTAAGAAAAGAGGCCAAGCTTCTTCATTTTCTCGAAGATGTTCTTGGACACTTTGGTGGTCGTTTGCTTGCAAAGCTGATTCATTGTCTGAAATGAATCTCTTATCAATTCGAATGCAACCCCTCCCTCGTCCCTCTTATTAATAATAGAATTACTCTCAGTGCTTCTTTTGGCCTTGAAGCATCAGTTTCCTTGTATCTCTTTACGATACGAGAAACAGACCGCTGACAAACTCCAAACCTAGCAGAAATGACAACCTGACTGGTTCCATTAACAGTGGCCTCGTGAGCGATAAGACAGCGGGTGAAGTCATCAATATTTTTTTTTCTGTTTTCAAGAGGTCTCATGGGCTGTTCTGTGGTGTTAGATGAGGTAGACATTAGAGTCTAAAAGCGATAAATGAAGAATGTTTAACAAAAGAAGTTGATTCAAGGGTAAAATTATGGTCTAAATTTGGAATCTTCCTTGTTTTATTGAAAACCACTGTATTTCTCCCGCCAAATATCTCTATCTGTTCAAGCCGTTCTGAAGACTATCCACTTTAGTACATCCCCAACGTACTTTTAAGTTCTTATCTACTGTGTCCGTAGCAACCCAATCCTGAGACTTACCAGCCCCCTAAAATCTTACATTGCTCAAAATTACAATAACAATAGCATGATAGTACTGCTACTAAGACCCTATTTTAATCGGAGGATTAATTGCAGCATAAATAACCACGGAAACAAACTATCACCGGATAAAATGGACCTCTGACTAGCAGTCAAGTCTTTGGTGCAGTTCTTCAGGCAATTTGGTACGACTACTGGTCCAGTCACTTCCGCAACTCTCCTTTTATCGCCTCCACTGTCTCTGAACGTGCTCGATCCCTCCTTACCACCCTCACCCGCAAAAACAAAGACATGACATAGTTTAGTGTATATTTACTTTTATGTCATTTTCTTTTATATTCTCTTTCTTTTCTAATTTTCTGTAAGTGACTTGTGTCCATTATGTTTTCCCAGTCAGACCTCTCAGTACAACGTATGACTGCGTAAAAAATGCTTAATAAAAAAGTGTCTTAGACAAAAAAAAACTTCTCGCTCCATCTGGTATCGTGCATTGCATGGTAAACTGTCCTGTCGTCTTGTTCTTCATCAGACTGTTCCAGAAATATTTCTAGATACTGTATTTCCTATTTGCCTCGATTCAGAAGACCATCCAGCCCACTTTTTGTTCTTATGTCCCAACAAACTCTCTGTTTGGCAGGAAATGTTGCGTTTAAATTTTGAGTGTGAGCTTCAACTGTCAGATATAATGGCTGCTATTTATGAGTTCAAGTTTCCTGCTATAGACAGTGGAACATCTGTTGAATTCTGCCAAGTGGTCAGCTCCTGTCTGTTAGCGTGTTGGATATACTATTGGAGGTGTGTATTTGATGGGGTACCATTTATCTCTGCTTCTGTCACTCGTACTGCTCACTCTCTTGTTTCCATATTTATTGACGAGGTTGATCTTACCTAAGGTTTTGCTTTTAATTTCAATTTTCCCTGTTTTCGATCTTTTTTGTATTAGTTACTTGGGGTCATCCATTCATCTTGATGGTGAGTGATTTCCCCTAATTGAATTTATTTTTATTTTTATATATATCCTCCTTAATAAATTAACCTTCAAGGCCTATGTCGCCTTCCTACAAAAAAGATCACCAGATAAACTGACATGTGGTGTTGTAAGATTGTCGGACTCCCTGACTGCCAAAGTTACTACTGCCTGTCGACTCTGTAAAAAAACCTTTCGAGTTCTCTTTCTTTCTTCTTTTGGAAAACACTATACTACAGTTGAAAGTGTTTTTTATTTTATTTTTGGGTGTTGGTTGCTATTCGCGTATTGGGCATATCAGCCACACCATGGGAACTTTTGAATAATCAAGATATACATATAAACACTTTAAATAATCAAATGAGGAAAAAAACAATGAGAAATGAGTAGAAATGACAGTAGATGCTAAGTTAAGAATAGATATTCAAAAAGGCCATAAATTCAGCAAGGAGATCAGGACACCAAAAAGATAACCGTCTTCCTGTGGTGGTTCGAAATCCAACGAGGGATACTTAGAGCAACTCGAACAATCCTGAGGACACAAATACAGCAACTACACTAGCAGCTTCTGGCTTTGCTAAACGGGTTAAGAATGGGTGGTAGAGGAGAGATCAAAGGAGAAGTGAGGATACAGCGTCTGTTGATGAAGGAGTCTTTGCACTCTATGGCGGCGTTGGCGTTCCCGCTCAACACACCAGATGAAGATACAGTGGTTTTCAATAAAACAAGGAAGATTCCAAATTTAGACCATAATTTTACCCTTGAATCAACTTCTTTTGTTAAACATTCTTCATTTATCGCTTTTAGACTCTAATGTCTACCTCATCTAACACCACAGAACAGCCCATGAGACCTCTTGAAAACAGAAAAAAAAATATTGATGACTTCACCCGCTGTCTTATCGCTCACGAGGCCACTGTTAATGGAACCAGTCAGGTTGTCATTTCTGCTAGGTTTGGAGTTTGTCAGCGGTCTGTTTCTCGTATCGTAAAGAGATACAAGGAAACTGATGCTTCAAGGCCAAAAGAAGCACTGAGAGTAATTCTATTATTAATAAGAGGGACGAGGGAGGGGTTGCATTCGAATTGATAAGAGATTCATTTCAGACAATGAATCAGCTTTGCAAGCAAACGACCACCAAAGTGTCCAAGAACATCTTCGAGAAAATGAAGAAGCTTGGCCTCTTTTCTTAAAGTGTGGTTAATAAAACTTCCTTCACTAATAAGCACAAGAAGTTGAGGCTTACTTGGACTAGGACCTGCCTTCGTTGGACAGATGAAGACTGGAAGACAGTCATCCGGTCTGATGAGTCCAAGTTCCAGCTCATCTTGAACAACCACCGCAACAGGGTGGTGCGCAAGAAGAACGAGGGGCTGCTCCCAAAGAATGTGAAGCCGAAGATGAAGTTTGGTGGTGATGGTGTGATGTTGTGGGGTTCTCTTTTCTGGTGAAGGTGTTGCAAGGTTGGTACCTGTGAAGGGAAGTATAGACAGTAGAGGATACATTGAGATCTTAAATGATAAATACTGCCCTGATCTGGCTCAACTCAAGGTACTGAATCTAGTGGTATGTTGTGTTCTTCAAGAAGACAATGCCAGCTTCCACAAGATTAGAGAGTTCAGGTTGTAGAAGGTACAAGAGAGCATTGTCACTATGGAGGGGTGGCCCTCACAAAGCCCCGACCTGAACCCAATAGAGCATTTATGGGAGGAGCTGGACAGGGCTATTAGAGAGAGGATGACCTCAAAAAGTACTCTACAAGACTTAGAGGTGCTCTTGTTGGAAGAATGGGAGAATATTCCTAAGGACACTACAGACACCCTCATTGCTAGCATGGGGCGGAGATTTAGGACTGTCATTAAGGCCAAGGGTGGAAACACCAAATATTAAGGGTTTCTACCCAATAAACTTGTATTTACTATCCTGTTGACCCTCTTTATACTTTATCCAATTTTGAAGTCTTTAATTTGTGTTTACTGTGTGTTTTTATTACAAAGAATAAGTATTTCTTATTACAGAAGCATACCGGGATATGATAAATCTTCCTTGTTATTTTGAAAGCCACTGTATACGGGCAAATACAGCTCTTTCGTGTAATCAATATTACCCCAAAAGAGTAAAAATACAAATCTCAGAACTCAACATAAGCAACATCCATCCATCAGCAGCAATCCCTATCCACCCACATAGTACACAGTACACATTAGATACACCAACTACGGATCCTGGCCAACCACCAACCATCAAGCAACCTCCTGTACCAGCACCTGTCAGACCTTTTGTGTCTGAGGCCACCACTGCTACCACCATTCCTAACTCAGACAGCAGAAAACCCAGACTACTTACCAAACGCACTCGTGCAAATACTTACGAGTATCAAATGACTGAGGTAGAAAAGTCTGATACCTTCACCCAGCAGATGATGGCATTTCTGTCAGATATTCAGAGACAAATGGCAACAATTGGACTCCGCATCCAGGAATTGGAAGCACAAGTCAAGGTCAAGGATGACCTTATTACATCTCTCCAGGCTCAGATCAATGCCAAGAGTGCAGATAATGCACCCAAATCACCTCCTGCCCCTACACCCACACCCATCCCCACAGTGAAACCCACAGATGCCATAGAAAAGGCTACTGTCACTTATGCCAACATGGCTAAAAAGAACGCCTCTCCACCAAAGAAGACAGCAAAGGCCAGAGCAGTGCTTAGAGCACAAACAGTTCGGGCCTTACAAGAGCCTACTGGGCCCTCAGTATACGACTTTGTATACTTGCCCTGTCGCCGCTACCTCAAGTACGGCCAGATCCGCAAGATGTTGGAATCACTGAAGATCCAACAGTCACGGATCATAGACATCCACTTCCCAGCAAGGGGTACAATTGCACTGCTTGTACACGGTAGCTTCAAGCAAGAACTCGAGGAGAAACTCGAGAAATCAAAGATCAAGCCACAGGCAAGCTTTGATCCAGTAGCTGCAACGGTGATTGCAGACCCTAAGCTCCAGCAGGAGTCAGATAGCACCAAGGCTGTAATGGCCCAAAAACTCTTTGAGCAACGAGTGTCCAACACCTGTCTTCGTGCCCCCATTCATTTAGGGTACAGCATTGCTCGCCACTTTGGCTCAAGCATTGCCACACCCCGTCTATCCACCATTGCCTTTGAGAAGCTCTTGGCAGACCTCAAGGCCAAGGCCACAGTCACCAGCCCTCCCGCCACCCTTGAAAAAGAAGCCCTCCAGGCATTTGGGTCTGACTCAGCCATGGAAGGAGTCGAGGGAAACAATCAACACACCCAACAAGACTTGTAAATAGACCAATCTTTGGTCTATTGAGAAGCTTGTGGGATTAGGCTCAAACTAATGTCTATGTCTGCATTGTCATTTTCTCTCATTTCTCATATTTCCCTTCATTTTTTCCCTCATTTCGAGGTTTTATATACTCTTATCTTTCTGTTTCTTTTTTTCCTTGCATTTATTTTTTCCACTTTTGTATTTGAAAGTGTTTATATGTATATCTTAATTGTTCAAAAGTTCTTATAGGGTGGCTAACATGCCCAATGCGCGAATAGCAACCAACACCCAAAAATAAAAATACTTTGAACTGTATACGGGCAAATAGGGTAGAGTACTTGTAACGGATTGGCCTAACCAAAAAAACAGAATGACGGTGGCGGAAAGTAGAAATATAGAAAAGAGTATCTTAGTAAACAAAATCAGACTTGAACGTTATCTAGACAGCCTTTGCTTCTACAAACGATACACACTTACTGTCTGAAGACTTCGATGATTTATTTAAGATAAAATGGTTCTGTTTTTATAGCTAAAATTTCAAGGAGTTGTGACTATTTTCCCTGAATGCAATGTTTAAATATTCATAGATGCTTTGTTTCTCTTCTTTATATTCCCTGAAAGTACTGTCAGGGAGGGCGGACATTATACCATAATTTATGCCATCGTCTTTTCCAGGAATTATTTATTTAATTATAGACCCGACAAAAGTAATGAAAATTTTTCAAATGCAGATTTCCTTTTTTTTTTTAGATTCATGCTTTTCTTGATAGTGTTATAACTTTATGAATGCATTAGCTAAATACGTGAAATTTTCAATATATACATAGAATAGTGTTTAAAATACATAACAGTGGTTTTTATTACAAGGCTAATTAATAGCCACTATGGCCACCCTTAGTATCAATAACGACCTAGTATCTCCGCCTCATGCTGGCAATGAGGGTGTCTATTATTTCCTTCAATATTTTACCCCATTCCATCATTAGGGCTGCCTCCAACTTCTTCTTGGTGGTATAAACCCTTCTGTTCCTCCTAATAACCTTCTTGAGGTGGACCCATAGATGCTCAATTTGACCGAGATCAGTATTGTAAGGGCCAGTAATAATTCATTACTACACCATTTGCTGCCATCTATTCATGAGTTTCCCTGTTCGTATGGGGTACAGAATTGTGCTCCTGTATGTGTTAACTAACGCTAGGGCTCATGAGAGAGATGCTCAATTTCATAGCAATAGACATCTCCCAAGACATTGATGTACTTGGCGGAGTTTATCATACTCTTCACTACAACCCATCTTTCAACACCCTCCCCACTAAAACAATACATAGCATCACTCCACCACCTCTAAATTTCCTTGTTTCCAGGACATTCTTGGACTCAAAGGCTATGCCATACTTCCTGATGATTTTTACCCCCCTTTCATAGCTCACAAGCTCAACCCTAGACTCGGACGACTAGACAACTTCTTGCTACTACTCAGGTGTCCAATCAACGTGTTCATGGGCTCATTGGAGCTTTGCCTCCATGTTCTTCTTGGTGAGAAAAGGCTTGAGCACTAGAATAAAAGAGCGGAGCCCTATTCTATCGAGATAGTTCTTCAATATTTGTCTAGAGACTTTGATAGCCATGTCTACCATGATGGCATCCTTGGTCTGTTTGGGATCCCTCAAAACTGTTCTTCGCAACCACTAGATGACCCTTTAGTCCAAATATTTCTTGAGATCACTCTTGGTTAAAGTTAATACCAAGCCTGTCTTCTTGGAATGCTTAATGATATTTTTTACAGTGGAAGTAGGCACGTTAAACATTTGATATGCCTCGACTTGGGTTGAGTTCAGATTCAGCACCTGGTGAAGGATGGCTAGGCAAGTCTCAATGCTGGTATACTTCTTATACATCTTGAGGGTATTGTTGAAGATGTTCATGGTGTTGGATAAGCTAGACATTATAAGAAAAGAGGTGTTATGAAATAAAAATAAATAGTGTGTGTTATTTTCTTGAATAAAAATAGCCAAGAATTTGAAAGATCTCTATTACTTTTGTCGGGTCACTATATTATAAACACTACTATCTTTATGTATTGAAGGTTCTATGTCTCTATCTAATGGATTTATGAAGTTATAACACTATTAAGAAAAGTATGAAACTAGAAAAGGAAATATGTATCTGAAAAAGAAAATCACATTTATTCTATCACACATGTGAAACAAAGAATTGTTTGACAATTATATCGTGTGCGCTTATTCTCAACTTCTATACTACTACCAAACACATTAAATGTACTCTTAGATCACATAGATAAGAGTGATTTATATTTATGCTTTTGCCTAATCAAATAAAATGATAACAAAGTTTTTGAAAAAGATAAAATCTAGACATTTGTATCAGTACTCACTCGACCATTATGCACTAACAGCTAAGTAGTGACATGTTGTTTTTTGGCTTGATAGTTTAAACATTGAGTTAATGGGAGTAATACAGTTCAAAGAATTTTTATTTTTATTTCCAAGTGTTTTTTAGTTACTGTTCACAAATTAGACCTGATAGCCACTCAAGAGAGCTTTTGAAAAATTAATGATAAATACAGAACTACAGAAACACTTCAAATACAAAAGTAAATAATTAAATGCAAGGAAGAAAATTAAGTAGGTGGAAATGAAAGTTGATGATGATAAATAATAAGACACTTAAAAGACAGAATTCAGCAAAGAAAATACGACACCAGAAAGATAACCGTCATCTTATAGTGGTTCGGAACTCAATAAAAGATACTTAAAGAAACTTGGACAATTCTGAAGATAAATATAGCAGCTACAATAATGGTTTTTGAATTAACTGAGTTAATAATGAGTGATAGAGGAAAGATCGATGGAAGAGTGAAGATAAAGAGTTTGTTGGTGGAGAAATCTTTTTACTCTACTGTAATGTTGGTATCACTAATTAATATTCAAACTATCAGCCTCAATGAGTAAGCTAACAGATGATGGCTCTAACATAAATTCTTAATAAGAGGTAATCATATCAATAGACTTCACCAATATTAAAAAACTGGGTCAAGGATCTTGAATGGCAGTAATACAATGAGAATAAAAATGCTAGGGATTTTTTTACATTCCGATATACCTCTTGTATCAGGAAATACTTCTTGTTTGTCATAGGAGTATACATTAAGCATATAGAGACTTCAAAATTAAATAATATTTATAAATAAATATATAAATCAATAGAATGTCAGATACAAGTTTATTGGGTAAAGACCCTCAATATTTAATTTTTCTATTCTCTGCATCTATAACAGCATTATATCTCCGATGCATGCACGAAATTAGGTTGTCTATAGTGCCCTCAAGAGTTTTCTCCAATTCTTCTAATAACTCACCAAATCTTGGATAGTAGTTCTTGATATAATTCTATTAAGAATAGTTCTATTAAGTTGGTTTTATAGAGCATCTACAGAGTTCAAATAAGAGATTTTAAAGGACCACTTCTCCATAACAATAATACCTTGTTTGCCTTCCATTTCTTGGACTCTGATTTTATGACAGATAAAATAGTTTTTTTAAAGAAAATAGTTAACCTGTAGATTTATTTCATTGAGACTTTTAGTCCCACAGTAGTAGGTCTTTCTTAAGATTTCGGTTTATTTATTGCTGTCTATACTGCCCTTCACAGGCACCAACCCTCAAATACCTTCACTGGAAAAAGAAGCCCCATAATCACACCACTACCAAACCTCTTTTTTTGGCTTCAAAGTTTTCGGGAGAATTAATTCCTTTTTTTCTTTGTATTACTATAGTATAACTGTTTGTCCTCACCAACTAATATTTTGAATCATCAGATCAGATGACGGCTCTCGAATCATCTTTAATCTAGTAAAAGAGGGCCTTGGCCCAAAAAAGGCCCGGAATTCTTATAATTAATAGTGAAAGAAAGATTTCTGGTCACCCTATAAGAAAACAGGCCAAGTTTTTTATTATTATTCTTTTAAAAGTATTCTTGGACACTTGGGTAGTCGTATGCCTGCGAAGCTGATCCATTGTCTAAAATAAATTCCTTGCCACTTCGTGTATAACCTCTTTCTCACTCTTCACAGTAAGAATAAACTCTCACAAGGTGTTTCTTTTGGCTTTATAGTACTCAGTTTCTTTAAATATCTTTACACTGGGAAACAGACTGCGCACTAACTCTAAATCTGGTAGAAAATGCAACCTGGCTGTCATTATTTACGATAGTCTTATGAAAAATGATATAATAATTAAAATAGTCAATTATTTTCTTTAAATTTCTAGTCTTTTGGTTTGATTAACATTGTTAGATGAAGTACACACCAGGAGATTTTTGGGATATATAAGGAAATACCCTGAGAATAAAATTGCAATGTTTTTATGATTGGCTAATGTGTTTTAAAATGCCTTTTCGCTGTCTAAATGAACTATTTCAAACTCTACTTGCCTTTTTAAGCAGTGACGATTGACTTTGTAATTAAAAAGTATAGAATTGGCTGTAAAGACAAGAAATAGAACAAGAATCACCCCATAATTACAACTCAGTCACTGCATTTATTGTTTAACATAATGTGTTATCCATAAGTCCATAATATTTGCAGTATGACACTGCTTAAGAAAGATGTATTATAGAATACACTGAATTAACTCTAGTAGTCATTGTCCATAAAATAGAACCAAACTTACTTGTGTTGAGAACCGTATAGCCATTTATTGAAACCATATTCATAATCACTTCAACTGTCTCATTGTAACTGGTATTAACAGTGGTGCTTAATGATAACAAGGTGTTTTTTCTAATACCGGACTTTAGACACAAGGCAAATAGAGTGTGAATTGTTTGACTTGTGAATTTTATGAGTGGAGGCTGATGTATACATTACTAGAATAGAGAAAGAAAAACTATTATTCGTTTTGATATTCCTCTCCTTTTGTTATTTTCCACACTGCACATACAACTTAACACCCAAGTACTCATCAAATGAGCATAACTGAGCAAGGTATTGTGCCATTATTAACAAAGAGAAACAATAAAAAAAGGTGATAGACACTACCAAAGGCTATTCTAGTGATAAAAAGGTAAGCAGTGTCTTTATCTGGGCTTGAGCTCATTGTATTCCACAAGACATTCATTATATTGTTATTAGGCAAGTAAAGACTCTTTTCAAGTCAGTCTCAAATGGTTTTCTATACTTTCAACGGTGTCTAGGATATATATTCTATTGCTATGAGGGAATGCACTTTGGTATTAGCTATAGTCATAATATAGTATTAGCTATAATATTATAATAAACAATTATATTTATAAACAATATATTCTATTTGTCGTAAGACCGCTTTCCAAAAATGGACGTTTCGTCATTTGTGTCCCTGAGCAACTAAAAAGGAAAATGACGAAAGGTAGTAGTGATGCGTGAGCAACACAGAATACTACAAAGCATTGTCATTGACACTCTCGCAGCATATCAGCAAATGTATACCTGACATCATATCTTATAGTAGTAGAATATTAAGAGAAAATAAGTATAAAAGAAGTGTACATTTGAATGAATAAAGAGCAGAGTTTAACCACACGTTAACTGGGCGGATTCCTTTGATATCTAAGATCAAAGACGACATTGATAATACAATTTGATATTGAGGTATACTACAAAAGGAAATAATTATTTGGATATCTGCAAACCTTTTGATTTTAAACACAGTTACATATAAGGTGAGGTTTTTCTTTTACGCAAAAGGATGGAGATATCCCCGCTTAAAGGCCAGAAAATCTTTGCGTGTGTAGTATACAGAAAATACTTTCGGGATTCAAAATAAATAAATCAAATGCACAAATCGTTTGGAAAAAAAAACAAGATTTATTACTCTATGACAACTGCCTATCTAACTATTTTTTATTCAATTTATTTCATCATATCGGAAAATATATACCTGATGATTTTCTGACCTTTAACTATGATCACTTGTTGCTATGTCAGCGATATATAAGGTTCTTTATTTGCTATCAGAGATACACAAAACGTACTTCAGAACCAGGCATCGGTATTTGTTATAATCTCTTTTTATAGATAAACTAAAAATAAGTATAGTTTACAATAAATAAATATTGTTTGTTGAAATATTACTGGCCAATAATATATATTATTATAGTTGTTGCTACTCAGAAACTATTATCAGTAAACTAGTTTGAATGCTTCATAGAATAGACATAGCCCACCAAATAGAAAGAGAATATTTATGTTTGTTAATATAAAAATGAAAAAGCTCTTTAATCAACTAAAAATATTATTAGTTATAAGTGAAGCAATAACGATAGTTAAGCTTTATTTTTATATTGAATACATCATGGTGGTATAATAAGAGTTCTAGATGGTCTATTTAAAGGATGTGAGTAATTTTGACTATAATAGAGTATTATATTATTTATCTTGTATTTAGTGGATTGATCTTTTTATTTTATTTAAAGAGGTAGAGAATGTTATACTCCATTATACTTTATTACTAAGCTTTATTTCTTTTCTTTTCTTCTTTTTTTTTTATAAAATCAAATATTATAGAAAGTATCAACTATTGCTTTTTAAGGTGTCGTATGTTACTCTTTGATGTCTCACAAGTCACTTCTTGAAGAATAATGTACTTCCAAGAACTAATGTATTTAATAAAATAAAAAGTGTTACTTAAGAACAAGGCTACAAAGAAAACAGTAACAAAGAAAATCCCTCAAAAATATAAGATAAAAACAAAGTATGAAAACACTATATCTTATCATGAAAAGATATATTTATAAATAATAATAAAACTATCTGAATCTATAACGACAACTATAAGTAGCTTCTATTTTTATTTTTATAAAGTATTACTCTCAAGATAATCTTGAGGCTTTTTTTAGTCAAGACACTTAAATTATACCAAGAATCTAGACAGTGGTGTGGATATGTTTATTGAAGAGAAAGAGAGATAATATAGTAAAAAACTAACTCTGCCAAAAATGTCAGTATTTTGAAGAACAAATTTGTTTTTGAACTCTATTTTATTTCTGTATTAAATTGAAAGCAAACATATATACTTTAAGAGAGTAGCATCAGGTGGCATATAAATAAAATGAAAAGAGGGAAAGGTGATTAGCCTTAGAACAAAATGCTCCTTACAGATCTCTATCCTTAACTCAATTGAGTACTTTAAGACTGTAGTAGATAGAAGAAAACAGGTAGGTTACAGGTATCACATTAACACTGTCCAGGTATTGGTGGAAGTTTTATTACCAACATAAGAGGATTATTGTTCATTGAGGTTACTATATTACTCCTTACTGCAGTTGGATGTACAACTCTGTGGTGAGTACCGGGAACGACAATACCAATCCGTAATGGTTTTCACAGTATATTTGTAGGTGTAGTTCTTTTGTCGTCTACCTTTTATTTATTTACCTTTCCCCATAGATACGGACTTCTTTTTCTTATTTATGAGGATGCATATTCTCAATAGGAACTATCGGAAACTAAAAAAAGCATGTGCCTTTTTACTTGACACTGCAGCATCACATTTTAGTTTATCATTTAACGCTATGCAGTCTTTCTATCGGGCATTTTTTTGGTAACAATGCAAAACTATTTATTTAGAGCATTTGAATTACTTGTATTGTTGTTTTCTATTAAATATATATAAAAGGATCATTCCCAATGCTAAGACACGGAGAGATATTGACTAAAGAGAGAATAAAGGGGAGGCGTGCTTGTGCAGTAAAATGTCTCTATTTTATAGTCTTGCCTTACCATAGATTCATGGGTAGTCTATTAATGTCTTCCTAATTTTTATACTCAGTAAAAACATGTTTTTTTTATGATTATCCTTAGGCTAATTTTTTTGAACTATGTTTAAATATATTCTATATCACTATTAATTAGACCTGTTACTCATATTGTAATTACTCATTTGCTGTCGTGAATACTAAGATGATGGGTTTGAATAATTCCCAATTGCCAGGTGGGTTATTGATAAGGCCACTTTTGTTTTATGACGCGTAATTATTAAGGGAAAAATACGTGTTTTAAAAACCAATTGACTGAGAGAGAGAGCAGATAAATAAATATAGAATTGTAAAGATAGTGTCAATGATAATAAATATTTAATTTACAATATATTTTGTTGTTATGGCATTAACTTATACTATAAATATTCTACAGTATCGATATAAAGATAAATATATAAATAGTTATAGTTTTTAGTTTTTAGTATACGGCTAGTTTATTGAACATTTAGCTTTTTGTACAGGGACACAAAGAAAGTAATGGATCATTTTAAATTCCTGGCCTTTTCTTTTCTTTTTCTTTTTTATTTAATGTTTTATAACAACTTTTTCAAGGTCTCTGAACTATCGAACACTATAAACCTCTTCTCTAGAAACCCTGAGATGTATAAATAAATAATAATATTGATACTTTCTCAGCTATCTTTCACTAGATTCTAGACATAAACTCTACTCTAGCTGAGACAGCATTTTTAAACGCTTCCTTCTACTGTAGGAAGCATGGTGAAACACTTCATGGAAACCAATCAAGCTAAGCCTTTGATCAAGATTGATATGAAAATAAAGGTTGATGATAGGGCCCTACGATGGTTGTATGGGACTGTTATAAGCAACTCCCATTAGACTAAGAAAGCCATCATGGAAATCATGACAATCAAGATATATATAACTCCAGAGTAAAGCATATGAGCTATAATAGTGTCAAGATCATCAGACAACATATCATGACTCTTAATCTTGAGATTTTTTTTGGGAAATAGGAAGTTTGGAGTTGGTATAGTAATGGTATAGGCAGTTTCAGTGGGGAGGGTGTTGTGAGATGGATCATCGTAGTAGGCAGAATAAACGCCGGCAAGCACGTTAATGTCTTGGGAGAAGTCTACTACCATGAATTCGGGTACTTCTCTTTATTCTAAACTCCAGAGTAAGATACCTCATACAGAAGGACACTACAAACCCCATAAGATTAAGACAACCCAAGAGTAAAAGACTGAAAATAGTGTGGAAACCACTCCTTACTGGCCCTCACAAGGTTCCGATCTCAATCTGATCGAGTATCTGCGGGCCCACTTCAAGAAGCTTATCAATAATTACATAAAGTTCACTCTACCAAGGAAAGGTTAGAGGCTGCCCTGATGCTGGAATGAGATAAAATATCAAAGGAAGTAACAGACACTTTCATTACCAGCATGGAGTAGAGATAAAATGTTGTAATAGATACCAGTAACTAATAGTGGTTGCTAAGTAACCTTACAATAAAACCTATTTTTGTATTATAAATAATTTTTTTCTTTATTTTATGTTTTGAAAGTTTCACCTATTTATCTAAGGAATTCATAAATCTATAACACTATTAAGATAAGGTATGGAACTAAAAAAGAAATGTGTTCAAAATGACCTACTAATTTCTTCATTTCACTTTTAGGCCAACACTAAGAGGCCAAAAAGAGCGGCAATAAAGAGAGGGCCATTGTAGGAAGAGTGAACAGAGCTACCAGCGCTGTTGGGTCCAGACTTGGTGCTGGTTTGAGCAGCAGAAGAACCAGCAGGTGCAGAGCCAGCAGGTGCAATGGAAGAGCTGAAGGGAGTGAAAGACACAGTCTTCTCAGCATAGGGATACTGAATACCCATGCAGGTGGCAACATCCAAAATGTTGGTGTAGGCAGCCTTAATCTTGGGGTAGTTATTCATCATGAGGCCCATAGTAATGTTGTTGATTTCGTGAGTGAGAACAATATTACCACTCTTAGAGAAGGTTCCGTTCTTGCCCATGGTAATGAAGTCTTCATAGGTCTGGTCTACAGTGGCCTCAGTGACACCAGGAGTAAAGTCAGCGGCCCAATCATCAGTATCAAGGTTCCAGAGAATAGCAGTCATGCCAAGCTGAGTAGCAATCCATCGGACACGATCATCTATATCACCAAAAGCCTAAAAAGAAAGGTCATAGAATAGATAAGTAAAAATAATTCAAATTTATATTGATCTTTTCAAGTAAAAAAAATCAATGACTTACGGGACGCCAGTACAGGGGGGTGACACCGGTAATGAATTTAATTGCCTTTACCGAATAGTACAATTCAGCGAGAACTTCATCGTTGGTGAGAGTAGTCATCAGATTGTGGGACCAGGTGTGGGCACCAATATGATGACCATCCTTAACTCCACGCATGGCACCATAAGGCCAGGCAACAACATTGGAACCAGTGTAGAACATTGAGGCCTTTTGGTTCTGCTGGGCAAGGAAGTCGTAGAATGCATTGTGGGAACAGTTGGGTCCATCATCAAAGGTCTATAATAGTAGTGAATAAGCAAGGATTCGTTTTTTATTCTATTTTTTAATTGCTTACCAAACCCCATGTCTGAGGCTGAGGACATTCAACAATATCAGCATTGATACCAGCAGTCTTGGGAGTGGTGCATTGTCCAGCAGACCACCAGCAGTAAGGATCAGCGTGAACATCGTAGTTAGACATATCGAGTACATTAGGGGAAATAGCAGTTCTGACAGGAGCAGCAGGAACTTTTGTCCAGTCAATCGAGTTACGTAGGGCAACGAACTCGGCACTGGTGTTCATACCGTTGCTGGTGCCAAGTTTCCACATAGCGGGCCAGACAGCAGGGTCATAAGTAGGTATGCCATAGATAGTACACTCAGTAGTGGGTACATAGGAGGTAGTCTGGGGAACAGAAGGGATCACCAATTTGGTAGGATCTACAGTGCTGGTGTAATTTGTTACAGCTGCGGCATTAGCAGCAACTATGAATGCAGTAGTTGACAACGCAATTAGAGCTATCTTTGTGTTCATTGTAGAATTTCAGAAAGATAGAAAATGAATGAATTAGTGAGAAAGGAGAGAATATAATTGATAAGGAAAATGAATGAGAAAGACAGAAGCTACCCTTAGTATTTATACAAAAATTCATATAAAATAATTGGTTCAGATTGTCTACATTACGAAAAACTTAAGTTAGAGGCCAAATGATTAGTTATTGAATCGGTGATTTAGAGATATGCTAAAAATAAAGTTATAATTTACAAAGCTATATTATTTATGAATAGAATTTATAAATTAAAAGACAGCGAAATAAAGCAACCCATTAAAGTATTTCTATAATAAATTATTCCTGGAAATACCATGTTTTTTCAGAGAAAAAATTATACATCAAAGATAAATATTGCGCAGTATATTTGGATGATCTTCAAGGATTCTACCAACATTTAGATTATAAAGCTCGAACCTATTTAAATAAAGAGTTTTTATAAAAGAATATACAATTGTACAGTCAGAACTTACGAAATCTTACAATCTTTATTTTTATATATTATTTTCTCTCTATAAAAAAGTACGAAATGTTTCCGGAAATGGTTAATATAGTGAAATGTTATCACTGTTGCTTTTTTTTTAAAAAAAAAAACTAAAATTAGCTGAAATTGATTCTTTTGGGTATAAATGAGCAAATTAAAGTTATTTTTGAGTTTATTGATCCATTAATAGTTGCCTTTGCATTATTATTGATTTCTTAAATCTTAGCTCTGAAAAAATAAAGCATTTTCACTTATTTTTCTATAATAAAGATCTCGTGTCTTATTTATTTTGTATTATTCACAAAACTAATCATAAACAAATGTCTCAAAACAAATGTTTCACAACAGAAGTATATAATCTTTTTGAGTTCTTTTGGTACTTTGTCTTTATCTGAAAAGTAAGCTTTTCATATCACAAATAACATAATTTATTAATGAGCATAATGATCTTGTGAATATGAATTCACACTCTTTAAGAGATCTTCTAGTGTAGTCAATTTATGTATTAGCATAAAAGACTTGGAATGAAGTTATGCTACTATATCCTTTGAAATAAATCTTTTTTTTTAGTCCTCATCACAAAAATATAATACAAAAAAGTTAAACTGATATGAAACTATGAGGTATACAAATATAAAAAAGAAGGCTATACAGACAAAGATGTTTTCTTAATTTTTTTAAATAAAAAAAGAATACTAATCACTTTTTGCATGTAGATTTGGAATAACAATCAAACCTCAGTTTACTAAATAAAAATACATGCCTTCAAAAATCAAATGATATTAAAAAATAATAATAAAAAGCATTGTACGACACGTCAAGGCTCTTTTATTAAGAACAGGTGAATTATTTTGAAGAATTCTTTGATCTGTAGTGATGAAATGTTCAAGGTACCAGTAATAGTTCCATAACTAAAGATATATAAAAATATATAAAAGAAACAAATAAAGAGAAAATTATGGTTGATCGGGCTATGAGAATAGTAGATATTTTATTTATAATAAGTAGCTGATGCTCAACTAAACCACACTGAGATAGAAACGCGTCAGCACTACAATTGCCGTCAGGATTACACAGCTGATTGAAATACTAAAAGATATTTTTAAGTTATCCAAAAAAGAAAAAGAAAAGAAGAATGGTCAATTAATACTTTTATTATAAGATAAAGTAACCAAAAGAATGTAGTCAACAATTTCAAACCATGTGCTATTTTTATACCAAAAATAATAAACATTATTTTCTCTTTCTTAATAACAATTCCTTTTCTCTAATGTCTTACTCATTCAACACTGTAAAAATCCTAACTAAGACCCTCAAGATGTATAAGAAATAGACCATCCTCGAGACTTGCTCAGAAATTTTCCATGAGGTGCCGAGCCTGAGATCTACCCAGGCTGAGACATCTCGCATGTGCAACGTGCCTGATTCTACTGTGAGAGACATAGTGAAGCACTACAAGGAAACAGGTTCAGTGTTTTCTTCTCCCAAGAGTGGCCAAAAGATAAATCTTGACTATAGGGCTCTCCAGTAGTTGAGAAAAACAGCGGTCAGTGATTCTCATCAGACCAAAGTAGACATCAGGACAAGCATGGCCATCAAGGTCTCAGAAAATACCTTGAAGAAGCACCTCAATGAAATGGGCTTTCATTCATTGAGTCTGGTGATAAAGCCTGTTAATACCAAGAGATATATGGAGGCAAGACTCCAGTGGACCCGTGAACACGTTGACTGGAGGCTTGAGCAGTGGCAGGGGGTTGTCTGGTCCAATGAGTCCAGGGTCGAACTGATAAGCTTTGACAGGGAAATCAAAGTCATCAGACAGCCTGGTACGACCTTTAAGCCGAATTTTTTTATGGAAATAATGAAGTTTGGAAACAGTGAAGTAATAGTATGGAGCTGCTTCAGTGGGAAGGGTGTTAGGAGATGAATCGTGGTGGAGGGTAAGATAAACTCTGACAAGTGTATCAATATCTTGGGAGAAACCAACTGCCATAAACTCAGATGTGTCTCTTAAATATTAACATCAGTGGCCGTCTACAGAAGAACAATACTAGACCCCATAAGAGCAAAGCAACTCGAGAATAGAAGGCTGAGAATAGTGTGGAGACAATTCTTTACTAGCCCTCACACATTCCTAATATAGATCAAATTAATCATCTGTGGGTCTATATCAAGAGGTTTATTAGGAAAAAAAAAGAAGGGTATCTTCTATTAAACAGAAGTTGGAGGTTGGCTCGATGCTGAAATAGTGTAGAATATCAGTGACAAACAACCTAATTGCCAGCATGGGGCGGAGATTCTAGGTTGTCATTGATGCCGAGAGTGACCATTTTATTGACTAAGTGATCTACAAATAAATAAACTGGTTGTGTCACAAACATTCCTTTACTTATATAATAATAATTTCAAGTATTTATCTAATGATCTCATGAAGTTGTAGTCATCATCAAGTATAGTCGGAAAATAAAATGAATAAAGCGGGATTTTAATGATCACTTTTTACGAGCATGTATGCTATTTTCGCGCTACAAGATGACGGTTATCTTTTTGGTGTTCTGTTTTCTTGGCTGCCTTTTGTCTTTTGTCTTTTGAATGTATTATTCTTTATCATCATTCAATTCAGAAGTGGGAAAGAAGCATAGAATTGATGTATTTCAAAAACCCAATTACAATATAAGCAGCAAGACTCTAACTGAAGCTTACACAGAAGTTACAGATGTTAAGAAAGATGAATTTTATGGTTTCAGGGCTTTAGCTGTTCATTTTTATGGGAGGAAAGGTTTTAGGAAGTTAGAATGACTATTAGAGATGACTTGATTCAAAACTTCAGTATATATAAGTGTTTGTTTTGGAAGTTCTATGATTTTCAAGACTGTAAAAAGCGAGTAGAGTATGGAATTTTATCACTAAAGAATAGCCAAATCTTTCTGGAATAGGCACTTGTCATTTGAGAAGAGATACACAAAAGATGGTATGTTATTTATGAATGAATTCGTAAACATTTTATTTAGTTTGTTAAATATTTTATATCCTTAGTAGAAGCCACTTCCCTGGACTTGGAAGAGTATGATGATTTTCATACAGACTTATTATTGCATAAAGATGATTTCCAATTATGATTTCTGTATTAAAAAGGTGCTATTTTGATAAATATATTGACTTGGCCAAAAAACACAAGTAGATTTTTGGATGAAAACATGGGAGCTGATATTTTTTGCTATCCAAAACATTCTCATTTTTACAGTAAATCAGCTTAATTCTTATTTTGGTAATAAACCTCCCAATTTTTTATCCAAATAATAGCACTTTTAAAGTATAAATCTAAACACACACACACACACACACACACAAAGCTATAATAATATAAAATGATAGTATGCGGATTAGAAAGACCACCCCAAGATAGTACTATTAAGTACAAGCATGGTATTCACCAGATAACTCATGGATAATAATAATAAAATTATTATGAAATATTTCGGACTAACTCTGGTCATAGACAGTATTCTAGTGTCTGAATACGGCCACACAACATTAGAAAGTATAATATTTTTATTTTTTGAAATCCTGAGAAAGAACATACTATGATATTAGAGAACAAAAAGTGTCTTTGCAAAATAAGATGATAGTAGAATGAGTCTCTTTCTAATCTTTTTAATTAAAAAAGTGAGGAGAGAATCATGACAAATGAGTTTGTTCGTTAATATCAAAAATAGAAAAAATTATTCATCCAAGCATAGCTATTAGTCTATATCTGAATCTCGTGGATTAGATATATAATGAATTACCGCCATAGATGTTGAAAATAGTGAATAAGGCATTGTAATGTACGTATTGATCAAAGCATCGATTGTATGATTTAACTATGAGCTTCTTTGTTTAGAAGGTCTAGCTATTTTATAAAAGGTGTAATTGAGTTCGATATAAGAAGAGAAATACGACATTGCCCTCCGCTAGAAGTAGATTACCCTCTGGAAGAAATAATAATCACTAATAGGATAAAATAATCCCTGCATGTTGAGTAATGCTGGTCAAAAATAGTAAAATGAAAAAATTCTGGTCGATGCTTAAATTTTTCTTTGTTTGATGCGTTGACTGACGATTTTTGTGTTCCGACTTCAATCGAAAGATTCTCTATGAATTGTACAACATGAGTAGTATGCTGTGACATTCAGAATACTCTATGAAAGCTTGAGTGCACACAAGTACCATAGTACATCTCTGTATCATCTCACTGATTGGTCGTAACTACAAATCAACCTTCTAAGCTCAATTTACTATCGGACACTTAATGAGCTGACTTTATAAATCCTTAGTGGATAAATAAGACCTATCAAAAGCAATTAAAGAAGGCATATAATTTATGGCTCTTTAATGGTATGCTTATCCAATAAACCAACCATAAGGCTCCAACATGTAGTCTACCATTAGTTAGAACACCTACACCAACCATAAAGCTATACCTATGTAAACTACCATAGGATAAATCATCTACACCAAACATACGGTTGCATCTATCAATAAGCTATACCATGGACTAATCATCAACTAACAAAAGGTAGAATGCCACTGAAGGATAAGCACTTACAAAAAGTATAAATAAGGAACCACTATTCACTTTAATAAAAAGCATCTTTGTTCAGTCTCGTTATTTTCTACTTGTCTAAATAATCACAAAGATAGCCAGCAGTATGTGTAGATGAGCCCACATCATTTTGTGCATTATCTGGTTTGTTGTGACCATGTTTCGTCGATTGTCGTTGGGCCACCCCATAGTTTAGACTTTCAGTAACAGACTCATCAATAGCTTTATCCATCATGTTTGTAATAGAACCAGCAGGATTGATTTTTAAAGCGTTACTTGAAAAAGGAGTGTTTGTGATTGTATTATTTTTCTTAGGCTTGTATTCAATACCCAAGTTTTTCCAATAAGTACAGAGTATTATGATCGTTGAATTTGTCTGCATTGAGCCATTCATCCCAATCGCTACTGTAGTTTTTCCAGCGAGCTAGATATTCGTGGTTTTTAACAGAACCTCTGTGGTCAATGACCGCTTCAATTTCGTAGCTCTTAATTTCATTGCCCTCATCATCATATTCAATGACTTCATCTTGTGAGATGAGTTTGAGTTCAATTAATGTGTAGTTTCGTGGCATAAGAACTCCAGTTTCGTCTCGTAAGATATAATCATTACCTCTATGTTTTCTTATAATAGTATAAGGACCATGATAAGCAGGAGCTAGTTGACCAGTTTTGTCCTTAATACGAACCATAACATGACTTCCTGGAGGATAGTCGGCAAGAATACGTTTATTGTTAAACTTTGTCTATTCAAGTTCGATCTGAGACAATGTTTTTTTTATTGCAGGAAAGACAATGTCCGTCATTTAGTCAATTCGTTTCATCAACTCGTCATGAGATAGAGGGAGACGTTCGTCTGGTCTCTTTGAAATATCTGTATGTGATCGAAAACCATATGGTTCAACCATTTTTCGTGCAAACATCAAGGATAAAGGAGAATAATTGAGTTTCTGTTAAATTCAAAGAAGAATTATCAGACTCAAGAACGAGATACTTTTATTAAAACAATTTTGACATGTCTATTTATACTAAATAGACAGGTGACTGTGTTATTAAGAATAATCTATTACTGTTTTAGGATGCTTGATAATAATGGCCTGTTCAGTAGACTTTAATATGCAGTGTCTTAACTATGAATTAAGTTGTAGAAAAGAGACAACTTAATAACCAGTCTGTGGCTGCTACTGTTGTCGTTGTGATTGCAACAGTTTCTTTGAGATACGATTGTTCAGAGCAGGTTGGACAGCAGGCAGGTATGAATCTCAATCATTAACAACACCATGGGTGTTTTTTGCCAGCATTTTCTTGACTGATTGTACCATTCTTTCACTAATGTCGTTTTCAGAAGCAGGTGATGGTGTAATGAAACGATGTTCATAACCCATAGCATTTGCAAGATCTATAGAAATTGAATTCTTAAACTCAGTACCATTGTCGGACTGGAGAACAGATGACATTCCTAAGATGGAGAAGATGTTGATAAGAGCACGTAGTACAGTATGACTTTTCTTGTCGGGCAAGGCTCTTAAAACACAAAACTTTGTACAAACACATACAAACACCATATAATAATTGTTATTGAATGTAGAAGATATTTTAATAGGACCACCTAGATTGATGTCATAGTGATCACCTGGTAAATAGCTGTAAATTAGGCTCAATGGATGATACCCTTTCTTTTGAATGTTGTGTCGTTGGCACACTCGATAACTTCTAACATAATTTAAACAGTTGTCTATGAGCTTAGGCCAATAAAACCCTTCTTGATGAAGGCGTTTAACCATTTTTTCAGTGCCATAATGTCCAACCTTGTTGTGTGAGTCCTCTAATAAGCTTTGATGTTCTGTTTCTGGTGGAATCTGATAATCAGCATATAAGGATTGCCCGCTTTGTATGTAGAATAGTTTTGGGTTGTCAAATGACTGAGCTATTACCATCTTGTTGTTATTGTCAAGATTAATGGTGTTGACCTGACGATCAGTATTGTCAGACAAGTGGTTTGTAGTACCAACTTGTGGATCCTCAAGGAACATGTAACAACTCCTTTGGATTAGACAAAGACTCAAGTCTTTTTTCTTTTGGTTAATATTGGAAGACTCATCATGATTTTTTCTGAAAGATAACAACTTTTTTCCTTTTTTAGATTTGGTAGAATCGTCTTCATGATCAGCAGATGGGAAAAGACGAGATAACTTATCGAGTAAGATATTGTCTAAACCTCTTCTGTAAATCACGGAGAAGTCGTAGTCTAATAAGACATCTAGCTATTTGATCATCATTGAGTTAGCATGTCTTTGTACGTAGATGTATGAAAGAGCCTTATGATCAGTGTATAACTTAAAGTGAGAACCCCAAATAAACTTGTGGAATTATTTTAAGGCGTAAACAACACCAAGTAATTCTCGCATAGTAACACTATATGAGCACTCACTCGAGGAGATTTTTCGCAAAAAGAACCCAATTTATCTGGTAATGGTCTTGTTATCACCAGTAGCTGTAGTAACAGAAAATTCTTGGTACAAACAGCATTCAGTAGCATCATCAGATGAATCTGTAGCTATAAAAAATGGATAATTTGGGTCTGGATGACTCAGAATAGTGTCCGAAGTTAAAATAGCCTTGATGCTTTCATGGTTGGAACCAGATTGAAGGGCTATGAGATAGTGTGGTGTGACCACCCAATCTTCTTAGAGGTTTGGTAGAAAGTAAGTTTGCAATGATACGTAGCAAAGACCCCACGTCATAGGGAATAAAATAGCAACTAGTATAAAAAGTGTAGTTTTCTATTACTTCAATAAAACAGACCTTGATCCGAGCTACTTCCTGAAGTATTGATAAGTACTATAGGCTTTCTTTGTGTGTGTCTCCTTTTCGTTGGCTCTGAGTTGTGCTTTCACCCAGTGCCACACTCTTCCCTTTTAACCTGTTTGTTCTCTGTCTCCTACATTATTTGTGGAAGATACCATATCACCCCATTACACTACATTCTCGCACCTGCGAATACATCTCCCACACCTCATCCATTCATCTCCTCGGCCGTGTCCGTAGCCAGCCTCCCAAGGCCCTACATGTTCCCAAACGTGTCCTTAGTGCCAAACATCAAAGGGCCAATATAACTGACTTAATTTTCATGCTGTTAAGGCCCATCTTCAACTCTCTGTTAAGCATATCCACAGCAGACGAGATAGCGTTTGTGATTGATTGAATTTGTAATTCGATTTTTTGAAGCTTTTTTTTGAAGTCTTTGATTTTATTATTTGAGTTGAATAGTTACTCTTGCTGAAGATAGAGGATTTCAAGTTTTCCCTTTTAGGTTGGCAATACGCTCTTGTTGAGCAACTACACCTAGAGAGCTTAGGTGAGCAGGACCAGAAAGCATGCTTGTTGCATGTAACTGGCTGCCCGAGGAATTGTTTTCCTCAAGAGTGAGTGATGAGACAAACTCTGCTTTCTCAACATGTCCCATAGGACTACCGGTGTACTTTATTTCCATGCTTTGAACAGAAGAAAAGTCTTGTATCAAGGCAGCTTCAGGAACAGAATTTACAGATGGAGAATTCATTCAAAAAATGTGATATTAGAGAACAAAAAGTGTCTTTGCAAAATAAGATGATAGTAGAATGAGTCTCTTTCTAATCTTTTTAATTAAAAAGGTGAGGAGAGAATCATGACAAATGAGTTTGTTCGTTAATATCAAAAATAGAAAAAATTATTCATCCAAGCATAGCTATTAGTCTATATCTGAATCTCGTGGATTAGATATATAATGAATTACCGCCATAGATGTTGAAAATAGTGAATAAGGCATTGTAATGTACGTATAGATCAAAGCATCGATTGTATGATTTAACTATGAGCTTCTTTGTTTAGAAGGTCTAGCTATTTTATAAAAGGTGTAATTGAGTTCGATATAAGAAGAGAAATACGACACATGCTTTACGGATAGAAAGGCTGAGACCTTAAAACACATACTAATAACCTCAAATTCAACACAAAGTTAGTTTAACATATTTTTTATATCAATATTTATAAATATCAATATAGTTAATAGTTTGTATGGCCTCCTTTGGTATCAATGACTGTCTGGTATCTATCTGTCATACTTTGAATTTATTGTTGTGCAAGTTCAATACTAACTCACTCCCAATCTTCTGAAAGTAGAGCCTTAGGACTTCCAACATTGGTAATAGATACCTTTCTTTACTTAATTCTTCTTTCTATAGCCCACCAGACATATTCAATTGGGCTTAAGTCAGGGATTTGTGTGAGCTATTAATCAAAGCTCTAGATTTGATGTGTCTCTTTTCCATCATGCTGTATAGCCATCTGTGTGGCAGCTAACCTCATCTTCTTGGAATATAAAGTCTCTATCCTCTATCTCATTCAATTCAATGAACCATGGCAGAAAGTTTTCTGCCGAATTTTTGACATATACATCTTGATATACACTACTATCAATAAAGACCAAAGGCCCAAATCTACCAGCCCAGAAATAGCTCCACATCATTATTCTAACCTTCTCCCATTTGGTTGTAGGTATGATATGAGCAGCCTTATATCTTTATAAAATATCTATAATCACTCTGGCCCCTCCCTGGTAACCATCTACTTCAAACCGGGACTCATCAGACAATACAACGTGTCTCCAGCCCTTAGGGGTCCAATTGACTCGTTCCTTCGCTCAACAAAGCCTTTTTCTTCATATTTTCTTCAGAAAACCTTGGCCTAGGTGCTGCAAAGTAGGAACCAAACCCAATATGGTGTATTTATTTGATTAATATTGCTCTACAGATTATTATCTCATGTGCCTTAAGTTCCAAATTAATATAGTTATAGTAGGCAAATAGGTTGCCTCTTAGAATGGTCTCAAGTCGTCTGACGTCTCTCGTTTAGTTTTTTTGATGCAACAGAACTAGAATTTGGTACATGTGTACCATTAGTCTTGACTCTACTAATAATATTCTGGACAGTAGACTTGCTAATGCCAACGACCTTTGAAATGCTACCCATGGAGTAATTTTCTTTTTCAAGCCATTAAACACCACATTAATCTCTATCTTTAAGCCTATTATAAACTCTAGAGTTCTTGGTTGTGGATTCTGTATTTTATATTTGAGATTGTTTAATGGAGTGTGGTTATGTGGTAAAAAGAAGAATCATGTTTAAAAATGTATAAATTATGGGGTAATATACTTTCTAATTTTGTGTGACTGTACAAGTTATATGCTGAGTGGTATATCGATGACCAGACAGAGACAAATACACAGTCTATCTAATGTTGATTTCTGGTTTGAAATAAATTAGTTTATATCTCTGTGCCTGTGCAGAGTCGTGTTATATTTTTAATCAGATCAAAGCCACTAGAATAGTAAGATGAATAGAATAAAATACATGTATTAGCTGATAATATATATTGGTCTTTTAATAATAATTATAAAAAGGTGTTTCTATGTAGAGAGTCAAATAGCCGAACTTTTCCTCACGAATGACTTAGTGTAGCTGGATTGCTTTATTCTAATGAAGAGAAGGGAAGAATATCCAAGCAGTGAAAATCCTAACTACTCTGTGTATATCACAGTCATATTTTCATTTCCCGAATAATAATTTATCCAAACTGCAGTGTATTCGACACTTTCCTTAATGCTTACCACTTCACTCATCAAACAAACGGCTGCTAATGAGCAAACAGACACCACTGAAGAAACACTTAGCACCGGAGTTCCCCATAAAACTCTTAAAAAGGGGGAGACGTGTTGATGAAGACATGCGCAACACTGTTATACATGAGAATAAGGTCAATGGTCTCACTCAAGAAAAGATAGCTGCCATGGTGGGCACCAATAGATGGACTGTTGGTAAAATATTAAGGAAACATACACTTAGTACTGGAATTCCCTTTAAGACTTGTGAGATGGGGAAACGTGTTGATGAAGACATGCGCAACACTATTGTACATGAACACAAGGTCAATGGACTCACTCAAAAGGAGATAGTCGTTATAGTTGGCACTAGCAAATGATGTTGTAAATATTAAGGAAACATACACTTAGTACTGGAATTCCCTTAAGACTTGTGAGATGGGAAACGTGTTGATGAAGACATGCGCAACACTATTGTACATGAACACAAGGTCAATGGACTCACTCAAAAGGAGATAGTCGTTATAGTTGGCACTAGCCAAATGACTGTTGGTAAAATATTAAGGAAACATACACTTAGTACTGGAATTCCCCATAAGACTCGTAAAGTGGGGAAACGTGTTGATGAAGACATGCGCAAAACTATCGTACATGAACACATTAACAATGGACTCAGTCAAAGGAAGATAGCTGACATGGTTGGTGTTTGCCAACAGACTGTTTTCAGAATCTTGAAGAGGTTCAGGGAAAACGGCACTCTTGAGTCCATAAAAGATAAAGAGAGTGTATGCATAAGTACCAAGGAAGATGATTTGGAGAACTTGAAGGAAGAGACACAAACCACTCCAGACAATGAAGAAGTTAAGCATGAACAGGATCAATCTACTTATCAAGCTCACCTTTTACAAATTGATGAAATAAATTAAGTTTTCCTTATAAAATAGTGTATCTGAATATGTCTTCATTAACAAACATAAGAATTAGACTGTGACTTGACCAATACTACTTTACTGTCTGATATAGTGTCAAAGTAATAGACTAATAAGAGACCTCTTTGTATTTACAATGGATAATATAGTGATAAAGAAAACAACTCATTTGAAAATAAAATAACCCTCAATAAGTAACCGGTCATTTTCAAGTGCATATTTCTTTTTTTTATATTCATACTTTTCTTAATAGTGTTATAGCTTTATGAATTCATTAGTTAAAGACATGAAAGTTTTAATAGATACATGGAATAGTGTTTATAAGATATAAAAAAATTGTTTGTAGGCCGCTTAGTAAGTAATATCAGTTTTTGGTATTTATCATTGCCTGTCATTTCTGCTCCATTCTAGCATCAGGGCAGCCTTCAACCTCTGTTTGGTGGTGTACACCTTCCTGTTCTTCTTGATGATCTTCTTTAGGTGGTCCCACAGATGCTTAATTGGATTGAGATCGGGTCTTTGTGTGGACCAGTAAAGATAAATAATTATATTTTTTTAATACCTTTTATTCTCTAGCCGCCTTGCTTGTATAAATTCTAGCATTGTCCTCCTGTAGGTAGAAGCTGACTCGGGGCTTTAGAAGAGAGATACTCGAGTTCATGGCAGTAGACATCTCCCAAGACATTGATGCACTTGTTGGAGTTTATCATACCCTCCACTACAATCCATCTCCCAACACCCTTCCCACTGAAACAGCACCATAACATCACTCAACCACCTCCAAACTTCTTTGTCTCCAGGACGTTCTTAGGATCAAAGGCTGTACCACACTGTTTGATGACCTTGGCGCCCCTGTCAAAGCTTATAATCTCGGCCCTAGGCTCAGACCACCTCTTGCCACTGCTCAAGCGTCAAGTCAACGTGTTCATGGGCTCATTGGAGCTTTGCCTCCATGTTCTTCTTGGTGAGAAAAGGCTTGAGCACCAGAATAAAAGAGCGGAGCCCCATTCTATCGAGATAGTTCTTCAATATTTGTCTAGAGACTTTGATAGCCATGTCTATCATGATGGCATCCTTGGTCTGTTTGGGATCCCTCACAACTGTTATTCGCAACCACTAGATGACCCTTTAGTCCAAATCTTTCTTGAGACCACTCTTGGGTAAAGTTAATACCAAGCCTGTCTTCTTGGAATGCTTAATGATGTTCTTTACAGTGGAAGTAGGCACGTTGAACATTTGAGATGCCTCGACTTGGGTGGAGTTCAAGCTCAGCACCTGGTGAAGGATGGCTGAGCGAGTCTCAATACTGGTATGCTTCTTATACATCTTGAGGGTCTTAGTAAAGATCTCTACAGTGCTGGATAAGTTTCAAATTAGGGAAAAAGAATTATGAAGAAAAAATAAGAAAAAAAACATTATTTTTTAATATAAAAATAGTCCAGAATTTGAAAGAATCCTATTACATTCCTCTGGTCACTTTATATTGCTAACTACATAGCATTTTTAGTTCAGAGAAATAGATGGTTTATTTTTAATAATATTGATTTCTCTCATCTGTATTTAACTCATTCGACTGCAACAGAGTTTAAAGAGATAATCAATTCAAGTAAAAGGGTACAAAATAAAATAGTAGAGTCTCTTTTGATAATTTCAACTGTTTCCATAAGAGGTCATCTCATTCTTAATCTAAGTTCATCTAAGAGTACTCAATCGTCTCTTTTTATAGTAGAATACTGTATAAGGTAGGGAGTTGCAAAGATTAAGTAAACTTCTTTCTTTCTTTAATATTTAGGATATATGTCTTAAAGCTGCCGTCATTCTACAGATATTATGCAACTGAATACCTAGTATTTTTTCTTTTAATGTTTACTTTCTCTTTACGTTACACTGGCCCTCATTTGGTTCTCACCTTTGGAAACATATTGTCTCATTTGGTGTAGGCTTGTGTCCAATCAAAGAAATATACAATTCAGCTATTTCTGAATTGTGCAAGTGTCAAGTACATTCCCCATCTATTTTATTTTCGTGAGACGCTTTTGTCGTAGATAGTTTTGCCAAGAACTATATAAACCTCCAACAATCTACATTTGCCTAAACCCACCTGGCCCTTGACAGTGTACATGTCAACTGACACCACCAAGTACCAAATGATGGTGTATTTTAGCTTAGCTTTCCCAAGCTAATCAAAGAGTGATTTAGTAATAGAAACAATTTTTTTTATCATCGAGCATATTGATGTAAAAACGGAATGATTCAAGCGCATAGAATAGCTATTGTTAGTTGAGATATAAAAATTGAGTAGAAAGAAAACATACATAGGATTTTCATGGCCAAGACCAACAACTATTAACAATACACTGCATGACTAATTTAATTCGTGTTTTATAATTTATTCTGCAACTCATGTTATTTTCTGAAGCATAAGAAATGATGACACTTGTAACCTTTTAAAATCCTAATAAAGAATTATAAATATATATTTAAAGAACATATTCTGTAGCATTAACAAAATGATAGAAATATCCATAAATGTAACAATGAAGAATGGCTATGGACATGCTATAACATGAAGATGGGCCCTGAATAAGGTAGAAAACCAAATAATATAATTTATTGACAGATTCCTATTTCTTCTGAAAACACATGGATTGTAGAAAATGATATTCTCAGGTATTGAACATGAAATATGTACCATCTTTCTTCTTGATCTGTGCCATGCGAGTTAAACACACTAAATTACACAAGTGTTTCATCTGGCTATTATTAGAAAGTCTATGCCTTTTTTCTCCTACTTGTTTGACAGAAATAAAAATAAACTGGTATCAAGTAATTGATGTATCACTATTGGTATTCAATAGAGAATAAGGAGAGAGCAGAAAGTATAAGGAACTTTTACGGTGCGTTTTTGTATTCACAATACTACTGAACTTGTCATACTTGATTTCATAAAACAAAGCTGAGAGTAAAGCCTCTGTCATTAAAGATAGAATATCAGTCTCTACCCTACCTCTTGTCTTTCCAAGGGTAAGAGATAACAATGATTCTCTAACGATCTTAATGTTTTTCATGTTTATTATTATTATTAAATGATAATTAAGTCGCCACCATAAAGTCGTTTGATTTGTGCGCGTGCATGACTGTGTCCAGAACATGAGAACCATGTATGTACAATTCGTTTTTCTCATAGACTATTAGATTTTTTATTTTCAATCCATTTTTTTTTAAAAAAAAAGAAGAAAAAAGAAGAAAAAAGAAAACATCTTTAAAGTTCTATTTTTCTTATTTTTTTAATACATACAAGTTGATTACCAAAGGTCTATAGAACAGATAATCTGTGTTAGAGAAGTGATGAGAGAGGGATTGCTAAATGTGATACTGGTTATCCCCGACATTGGTTGGCACCGCGGTTATCAAAAGATGATTATAAAACGAGGACTATCTGTTCTAAAAGATATACTTACAGGTGATAGTTGTTGTACAAGGATGCAGCATTATTTTTTATACTTCATTCCCGTTTTATAGACTTGGATGAAAATAGTGCTGACGGATAGAAAGACAATTTACCAGTAAAAGAGGTTAACCTTTAGCTTTTCTTTAATAAAAAATAAATGAAACAACGTGTGATATATCAAAAGATAATCAATATATAACCAATTTAACAATTTTTGTTAAAATAGAAAGCAAAGATGAGATCAAACAATCTAAACGTCATAAGAAAAACTAAATCTAAACAAGAATATAGAGTAAAAAAAGAAGCAGGTTTTGAGCACTGCAAAGATGGCTTTATATTCTTCTGAAAGAGGCAAAGTAACCATTGTGTAACATAGATGATTTTAAATTACCTTTTTCTGGTAAGCTACCTTGAACTTTGAAAGTACCCTATTTTCATAAGCTAAGAGCTAATGATAAAAGTATGTTTGTTTTTCTTTTTAAAAAAATTATATGGTAAATTGGTGTATTTATATGTTTATTCCAAGAATAGAGCCCTGAATATATCTTAGCATCAACACACTAAGCCATCTGTGTCCTTCCGAAGCTAGACCTGTTACTGTCGATGCCAAAATTAGAAACCTAGCAACGACTATTTATTGAACTTCCGATAATAATAATTTTACTTGTGTTGATCACTATTGTTATACCCTCATTAAGTGTTATGCTCCCTTTACTTACTGACAAACAAACACAGAGACAAGTTTCCTATCTATTCAAGTGGATTTGATTCTACAGATAGATATGTATTTATCAATAGACCAATCAACAGGCTATTAAGTAGATCTATACACAAACCAATCAACAGCCAATCGACAGACCTATAAACAGATTTATTCACAGACTTACACGAAAATATAAGACAAAACAAATAGGGTTTAACACCGCTCAGATTGAATATCTCGAAATAACATGGGCTCGTCGCTCAGATAACGTGAACCTTATTTATTCTCCATAATTCTGTGTATAAATACTGTCGTTTTTTCGCCCTACCTTCTGTTTTCTTTACCACCATTCTCTCCTTTCTTGTTCTCTCTCTCTCTCTTTCAATGGCATTCAAAATCGCTGCCCTATCACTAATAATCTCATCCTTTGTGGCTGTCAATGCCACAGCTGTAACCAATTACACCAGCACTGTAGATCCTACCAAACTGGTGATCCCCTCTGTTCCCCAGACTACCTCTTTAGACCCTACTGCTGAGTGTGCTGTCTATGGCTCACCCAACTTTAACCCTGCTGTCTGGCCCAGTATCTGGCAAATTGGCACCACCAACGGTATGAACACCAGTGCCGAGTTCGTTGCCCTGCGTAACTCGATTGACTGGACAAAAGTTCCTGCCGCTCCCGTCAGAACTGTTGCTGCCTCTGGTGGACTCGATATGTCTACCTACGATGTTCACGCTGATCCTTACTGCTGGTGGTCTGCTGGACAATGCTCCACTCCCAAGACTCCTGGTATCAATGCTGATATTGTTGAATGTCCTCAGCCTCAGACATGGGGTTTGGTAAGCAATTAAAAAATAGAATAAGAAACGAATCCTTGCTTATTCAATACTATTATAGACCTTTGATGATGGACCCAACTGTTCCCACAATGCATTCTACGACTTCCTTGCCCAGCAGAAGCAAAAGGCCTCAATGTTCTACATTGGTTCCAATGTTATTGACTGGCCTTACGGTGCCATGCGTGGAGTTAAGGATGGCCACCACATCGCCGCTCACACCTGGTCCCACAGAATGATGACCACTCTCACCAACGATGAAGTTCTCGCTGAATTGTACTATTCAGTAAAGGCAATTAAATATATCACCGGTGTCACCCCCCTGTACTGGCGTCCTGTAAGTTATCAAGTGTTTTCATTTCAGATGGCGATCAATTTAATTTAATTGCTTTTACTCATCCGCCTTACGATTTTTCTCTCTTAGGCTCTTGGTGATATTGATGATCGTGTCCGATGGATTGCCACTCAGCTTAACATGACTGCTATCCTCTGGAACCTTGATACTGATGATTGGGCCGCTAACGTTGTTCCTGGTATCACCGAGGCTACTGTGAACACTAATTACGAGAACTTCATTACCATGGGCAAGAACGGAACCTTCTCTAAGAATGGTAACATTGTTCTCTCTCACGAAATCAACAACATGACTATGAGCTTCATGATGAATCACTACCCCGAGATCAAGGCTGCCTACACCAACATTTTGGATGTTGCCACCTGCATGGGTATTCAGTATCCCTATGTTGAGAAGACTGTGTCTTTCACTCCCTTCAGCTCTTCCATTGCACCTGCTGGCTCTGCATCTGCTGGTTCTTCTGTTGGTTCTGGCTCTGCACCTGCTGGTTCTTCTGCTGCTCAAACCAGCACCAAGTCTGGACCCAACAGCGCTGGTAGCTCTGTTCACTCTTCCTACAATGGCCCTCTCTTCATTGCCGCTCTCTTTGGTCTCCTAGTGTTGGCCTAATTTTTTTTATTTAAAATTAACTATGTAATATATTTTTTTTTCCAAACCCAGGGTAATTTTAATTGTATGCTCTACTTTTTTATTACTATAGCTTTATTAATGCATGTATAATCTTAACTTTTATTGAGCATAAGAAATGGTGTTTATACAATAGAAATGATTTATTACCAATAGCGCATAGTATTAAGAATGGTCCACCTTTGTCATAAATTACAATCTGACGTCTCCGCCATATACTAGAAAGGAGATCGTTTGTATATTCTTCTGATATTGCTTTCCATTCTATCATGGTAGCTTTAGTTTTCGGTGAATAGGTGTACATCTTTCTACTGTGTATTCTTCTCTTCATTTGGGCCTAAAGATGTTCAATGGGATTGAGATAAAGACTATAGGAAGACCACTAAGGTAGTGTTGTTATACTTTTTTCTATGTTTTATTGCCCTTTCATTTTGCTAGTATTGAGTTTAGAGCTATTCTATTGTAAGTAATGTGGTAACTGACCCCGAGCTTTAGAAATGATAGCAGGCAAAACTTAAGGTAATCTATCTGCCTTAAGACATTCATGTCTTATATGAGGTCTATACTGCCCCTACAATACACATTCACCCAGTATCTTTACTACTAAAAATTATCCCATAATATGCCAGTCATACTATTCAACTTCTTGTTGAAACTTAGTTATTGTAGAAGACCTCTGTTCAATTCATTGATCCTATACCTACTATGATTACTCTCAGTAGGATCATATTACTAATCATTATATCAGACCATGGAGTAGCATTGCTCAAAAGTCAAATAAAGGTGCTTGTAAGGCCATCAAGCTTCTGTTTTCTTCTGCTTTAGCTCACACTCTATCTTCATAAGAAAAACTCTGTCATCTCTAGGAAGCTCTTATCTAATATATCTTTGTACTTTTTGAGCACCATTATTCTTGCAGTAGTATTTTATTGTCTATTTTAAACAATAGAAAGATCCATATTGACCTATCTGCAATCCCAGTTCTAGTGATATTATACTTCATCTATAGGGTTCTTAAGAAGATAGGAGTGATTGGAGATAAAGACAGCATTAGATAAGGTGATGTAGAAAGAAATAATCACAATCACGGGTATAGATATACTTACTGAGAAATCTCTGTAGAATATGAAACACAAAAATAAATTTCCATTTGAAAAAACTCCATTACTTTCTTTTGGTCACTTTATTTATAAAACTATATCTCAATTTATTAAAATATAGTAGAATGTAAAAACCATAACTGTTGATAGATCTATCTTTATGTCGATACTATAGGATGTTTATAATATTCATTAATGCCATAGCGACAAAATATATTGTAAATTAAGTATTTCTTATCATTGACATTATCTTTGCAATAATCTATATATTTATTTGTTTTCCCTCAGTCAATGTGTTTGTAAAACATAACTGTCTTTTCTAAGGATCATAAGTTATAAAACAAAAGTGGCCTTATCAATAACCTACCTGGCAATTGGGAATTATTCAAACCCGTGATCTTAGTATTCATGACAGCAAATGAGTAATTACAATATGAGTAACAGGTCTAATCAATAGTGATATAGAATATATTTAAACATAGTTCAAAAAAATTAGCCTAAGGATAATCATAAAAAAAAACATGTTTTTACAGCGTATAAAAATTAGGAAGACATTAATAGACTACCCATGAATCTATAGTAAGGCAAGACTATCAAATAAAGACATTTTACTACACAAGCACGCCTCCCCTTTATTCTCTCTTTAGTCAATATCTCTCCGTGTCTTAGCATTGGGAGTGATCCTTTTATATATATTTAATAGAAAACAACAATACAAGTAATTCAAATGCTCTAAATAAATAGTTTTGCATTGTTACCAACAAAATGCCCGATAGAAAGACTGCATAGCGTTAAATGATAAACTAAAATGTGATGCTGCAGTGTCAAGTAAAAAGGCACATGCTTTTTTTAGTTTCCGATAGTTCCTATTGAGAATATGCATCCTCATAAATAAGAAAAAGAAGTCCGTATCTATGGGGAAAGGTAAATAAATAAAAGGTAGACGACAAAAGAAGTACACCTACAAATATACTGTGAAAACCATTACGGATTGTTATTGCCGTTCCCGGTACTCACCACAGAGTTGTACATCCAACCGCAGTAAGGAGTAATATAGTAACCTCAATGAACAATAATCCTCTTATGTTGGTAATAAAACTTCCACCAATACCTGGACAGTGTTAATGTGATACCTGTAACCTACCTGTTTTCTTCTATCTACTACAGTCTTAAAGTACTCAATTGAGTTAAGGATAGAGATCTGTAAGGAGCATTTTGTTCTAAGGCTAATCACTTTTCCCTCTTTTCATTTTATTTATATGCCACCTGATGCTATTCTCTTAAAGTATATATGTTTGCTTTCAATTTAATATAGAAATAAACTAGAGTTCAAAAAAAATGTGTTCTTCAAAATACTGACATTTTTGGCAGAATTGGTATTATTCTTTGCTATAGTATAAGACAAAGTAGATACTGTATTGAAAGATCATTAGACGAAGAATACTATAATAATAATAAAAAGATAACGTTGTTGGGATAAAATAGTGGTTGAACAATGGAGTATGTAATAAATGATTTATGCCATTGAATATTAGGCATCTAGAACTCAAAACAATTCTATAGCAGACTTGTCTACTCCCGATAAAGACACTTGGCAGGCAGGCAATCACCCCGACTCACCTTTAAATACACATTGACCATAGTCCGCCTTCCCTCTCCTAAACCACAGAGAGGTGGCTATTTACCACCACCTCTAGAAAAAATGTCAACACTCACTTAACCATCCTATTATATACTTCTGATAGACTATTAAATAATTATAGACTGTAAATATTAAAAAAAAAAGCTATAAATGAATATTTATTTAAAGGAAATATCCACAGATCCCTACTTGACAGAGAATGATAGAGGAGAAGCCAGCTTGTAATGAAGAAAAAGATATACTTGGCTCAAGACCAAAAATACGCCTTTAGCAGCACCCTACAATACCATTTTCAGACATTAGCTATCCTTCACACCCAAAGATTTTTGGGATATATAAGGAAATATCCTGAGAATAAAATCGTAATATTTTTATGATTGGCTAATGTATTTGAAAAGGCCTTTTTCGCTGTCTAAATGGATAATTTCAAACTCTACTTGCCTATTCTAGCAATGACGATTGATTTTGCAATTGAAAAGTATAAAGTTGGATATAAAAGAAATAAACGAAGCTGATATTTAAACTCAATTAGTACTATTCTTTTAACATAATGTTATCCATAAACCCACTATATTTACAGTATAACACTGCTTGAGAAAGATTTATTATAAGACTTACACTGAATTAGCCTTATTAATCATTGTCCAAAATAGAGAACCAGGCTCATTTATATTAAGAATAGTGTATCCATTCATTGACTGAATATCCATAATAACCTTAGCAACCAACACATTGTAACTGGTATTAACAGTGGTGTTTCGTGGGAACTAAGTATTATTTCTAATGCCGTCCTTTAGGCCCAAGGCAAATAGAGTGTGAATTGTTTGACTAGTGGGTTTTACTTAATTCTTTCTTTTGTTATTTCCCATACTGCACATACAACTTAACACCCAAGTAATTATCAAGATGAACATATCTGAGCAAGGTAATTTACTATTATTAACAAAGTAAAGCAGTATAAGGAAATGGTAGACACTACCAAAAGCTATTCTGTAAGTAAAAATGTAAATAATGTCTTCATCTGGGCTATGGCTTATTCTAATGTACATGACACTTAAGTCAGTCTCAGGCGGTCTTCTATACTGTCTAGGGTGTCTAGGGTATACTCCTGAGTATAGTTATCTATCTCCCAAGGATAAATCATTATAATGTTGGGATATAGATTCTATTGCTATGAAGGGAGTGTACTTGGGCAGTATCTATGGTTATACTATAGTATTAGCTATACTATTATAATAAACAACTAGTAGCCACTTGGTCCACTGCGGGCCATGACTGCTATCACTTTGGGCCCATAACTAAAGCCAATGCTTATCAGAATTGTGTGTTTTACAGTGTTGATATCAATTTTTGGGATTCAGATTTCGAAGTAGCATTATAGTGTCTGGTGAAAGAATACGTCCGACAAAAGGACAACTGTTTTTTTAACAAATTGCTGACTGCTTAGGAGCTCTTTTTTTTAATATATAATAAGTTATTTTTTATATTAGTAATACAATCTGATATTGAGATATTATACAAAAAGAAATAATAAATTGGATACCCATAGACCTTTGATTTTAAAACATTGTTCTATAAAAGGTGATGATTTTAGATCATGTCATGAATGATTGTGCTACCTATTAAAAATCAAAAAAATTCCTCAGGTGTATACCCAGAGTGTAGTAAGTATAGTTAGTTAGTTAGTTCGTGTACTGTAGAGGCTTACAGGTCCCATCAACACATGAGTTTACGCATAGCTCTTTTTTTTCCTTTAAAGTAAAATGAATTGAATGGAAATTCATTTTGGATATTCGACCATAAGAGTCATTAATTCTTTACTTCTTTAGCAAAAGAAAGACAGTAATGCTTGGAAGTGCATAAAATAACTCTAAAAAGTAAGTTTCAAAGCACCTGTAAAAGTTAAAAGTTAAACTTCTTTTTTGTAATTACTTCATCTATGTTTGTTGGTTCATAGGCTGGTTCACAAACTATGATACGAGACTGAAAGTACAGAGTGACCTTAAGTGCTATTTGAAAAGCACAATATCAATGGCTCTACATATCTTTCTTAGTTCTCTCAATAGTAACGTTGTTTGTTGATTTTATTTTCATATGATATTAGAGGAGATATAAGCAATGTGTTTTTTAAAATGCTGATCTCCAAGGGAAAAATTGAGTAAAATAAATATGTAACGAACAAATAACGGGAAAAGAGAGAAATTGACCAGAGGATATAGACAAGGGCAGGTTTATTGAATGGTTGTTGATTTAGCACTAAGCGGGTCAATGTTCTGAGTATGTGTAATCAGAAAGATGTATGTTGGTACTGTTAATGTGGCCCGTGTGGATCTCCCAAAAGATACATGTTGGATTGATACTGTCACTTGCTGAGATTTATCCAAGTCTTCTTGACTTCACATGGTGTCTCTTCAAATATAATCTATACACCAGGAGATTTTCTGGCTTTTAACCAGATACACGCTATCCCCTTTACGTAAAAAAATAGCTTGCCTTTTATGGATCTGTATTTAAAATCAAAGGTTTGCAAGTATCTAAATCTTTCTTTCTTTTTGTGGATACCTCAATATCAAATTGTATTATCAATAAAATATATTGTTTATGAATAAAATTGTTTATTGTAGTACTGTAGCTAATAACATACTATTACTATAGCTACTGCTGCTCTAGGCGTATTCCTTCATAGCAATAGAATCCACAACCTAAAAGCCTTGTAATTTATCCTTGGGAGATAGATAGTTATGGTTGGGAATACACTTTAGACACTGCTTACCTTTCTATCTCAAGAATAGCCTCTAATGGTGTTCACAACCTCCTTCTATTGTTTTTCTTTGTTAATAATAGCACATTACCTTGCTCAGATATGTTCATATTGACGAGCACTCAAGTATCAAGTTAATAGTTTCTGTGAGAAATAACAGTAATAACAGATTTTTTTTTTGTACTATTTATTGATTAATAACAGTAATAACAGACTAAAGAATAGAGAATATTTTTATTTTGGTGACGTATCACTTTAGCCTTCACTTTCCACTAATTAAGTCAAAATTCACGAGTCAAACAACTCCCCCTCTTTCTAATTTTATATTGTAATCTTCCTTACCATGTCCTTCTCTACCATCAGATTCAAAAAGAATGAAATTCTCACCTGTACTGTCTGCCAAAAGACATTTAATAAAAAAAAGAAACTTGAAAAGACATATTGCCACCCATAATATGTAAGATTAATCTCAAGTCTAAAAGTAATGTTACTCATTCTCTACTTTGAATAGTCCTATGACTGAGTCTTCTTCTCGGTATTTATCTTAGAAATAGAGACATAGAATAATAAGAACCAAACTCATCATGCTTTATTGCTATTGTTCATAGACCTCTCTCTGCCATCAACACAGTCTTCCGTGTAGAAGAGGAGAGTGATGATGACCAGGAAATCATCACTGAAGCTGATAAAGTGCTCGAAGAAGAACCTCTTTGGGCTGCTGGAGAAGAGGAGTTCGACAGCAACAACAATGCTTTCGAGGAGACTGCCTTTGTGGAGGGCATATTCCCATTCTCTTCAAGATTAGAGATGATCTTGCATCGTTTCTTTTCCGAGAATGGAGTTGCTTTTCCAAGGCACTTGCAGGGAAGGTTGTGTCTTTGTGCAAGGATGTTAGGGATGCTACTCTTGCCAACCCTCAAGAAAAGATGCCTGCCTTGGACAGGATCCTCAACCTTGAGAAGAGAACAAAGAGCAACGTCCCCAAGTTCCCTACCATCACCCACTAAGTTGCAGTGGTTGAGACATGCAAAGACTTGCCCCCCCACCACCACCACCTACGAGTTCTCGATGAATAAACTATCCGAGCAATTAAAGCTCCTCGCCGCCAACCCCCTCAAAACAGCAATGCTTTCTGCCTTGCCCGACAAAACACCCAACCAGAGTGTTTTGCCCCAGCAAGGAAAGAAGTGGAGAACACATCTGCTGTTCCAGCATCCCATGGTGACTGTCAACATCAACGGCTCCTCTGTAGATCTCTGGGTAGGAGATATTGTGTGTGCTTCTCCTGGTGAAGGAATAACAACAACAGCAACATATAAGCTTGCCTCTTTCTTCACTTCATGTGATAGATTGATGGCTGAGGCTTACAAGGAAGCACCTGGTTTTTTTGTCAACAACATTGTTCTTCTAGACATTGTTAGAGATGTCCAACTTCCCACCCACTCCCACACCAACTCCACCACCTACCACCCACTCAAAAAAGTCACCACCAATCCCAACAAACAGTTCATGCCAGTGAAAATTGTGCCTCTGAACTTGTTTTCAGACGACACAAGTGGCAATACCACTAAGAAGTGGAACAAATTTGAAAGTTGGGTTATGTCACTTGCAGCAATGCCTCTTAAAGAGCAGAACAAGATCGAGAATATGTTCTTTCTTTGTACTAGCAACAAGTTGTCGGCAATGGAGATGCTTCCGGAGCTGGTAAAGGACTTGGAGATGTTGGAGAGAGGCGTCAAGATGTTCGATGTGGAGTTTGGTGAGTCTGTCCTTGTTGTTGGTGTTCTTCACTTCATCATGGCAGACAATCCCATGCATGCGGCAATTGCATGTAGTCTCGGTGCAAGGGCCAATCTGCCATGCAGAAAGTGCTACTGAGGAATGAAAGTGGAAGTGCAGTAGTGGATGGTGCCCCTGCCAGAAGAATAGAAGAGTTGGTGGAGATGTGCCAACACTGCAACAACAACCCCAACAATGCCAGCCTCAGAAGTAGCCCCAGCACTAGCTATAAGCTAACTGGTGGTGAAGCCCTCTTGTCTCTCCAGTCGTGGGATCCCTTCAAGGATTGCCCGGTAGAAATCTTGCACACTATCCTCCTTGGTGTTGCAAAGAATCTTGTTATTGGCATGATGCCATACTATACCGAAAAAGAAGTGAAGCACTTAGAAGAAAGCTTCTTTCAGTATGACTCGAAGGCTTTCTCAAGAAAGCACCGCTCACCATTCCGCCTCTGTGGCTCATATCTCGGAAGAGATTATAAGATCATTGTGCAGCAGATGCCCATTATCTTATATGACCTGACCCAGAGAAGACTCATCAGCAACAACAGCTCAAAAGCAATTATTCATAATTGTTTTGTGAAGCTTGGTTCTCTCGTCTCTATTCTTTATATGCAAAGAATCAATGTCTCTCTGGACATCTACAGGAACAAGGTGAGATATTGCACGCAAGAGTTGGTTGCTGCAATCATCCAGTATGATTCCCTGCCAGCCTTAAAGAAGTCTGTGAAGAAGACAGTCATTAGCAGTACTTTAAAAATGCATCTGCTCAGTCATCTACATGAAGACATCTTGCGTTTCGGATCTCCCATCCGCTATGAGACTGAGAGAGGAGAGCAGTATAACAAGTTCATCAGAGAACATATACTGCACACCAACCGCCAATCGCCCTCCCGTGATGTTGCAATTTCCTTTGGGAAGAAATGCATTTCCACGCATATCTTTCAGGGTGGGTACTGGCAGGTGTCTGGTCATGGTGGCCTCTTCACTGCTGGTGCCGAGGTAAAGCTGTTCCAACAGTTCCGTCCTCTTGTTCTCTCCCGTGAGCTTGCAGACAACAATAGCAGCTCCAAAAGCATTGTTCTTGGTCTGGCTGGTCTATTTTCTTTCTCTTCTGGTGCTTTCCTCGTCTTTGATAAGATCACTTCCATTGACAAAAAAAAAGAATATGGCCACCATTGTGCCATATAACTTCAGACTAGCCTTTGGTCAAACCTCACCCTTACACCCACAACATCTGACTTTTGCCAAAGAAACTCACAACCTTTCCTCATTCTTTGACTTAGGCCTTAAGGATGATATTGGAAACAATGTCATCTTTCCCTTGAGCACCACTGTTGAGGTGAACTATGATGATGTAGTTGTTGAAGAGGCAGTTGACATTCAGTCAATGAATAAGAATACACTGTTCTCAATGTAAGCAAGTTTGGCTCTATTGTCGTAAGACTATTTCCAAAAATGGATGTTCTCCATTTGTGTCGCAGAACAACCAAAAGAGGAAGGTTACTACATGTGTCAGGGACATGCAAGCAATACGACGCATTATATCATCGACACTCTTGCATTATACCATCAAAACGTATACCTCACATTATAGCTTATAGCAGTAGAAAATAAGTATAAAAGAGATGTACAATTGAATGAATAAAAAGCAGAGTTTAACCACATGTCAACTGGCCGGATTCCTTTGATATCTAAGATTAAAGACGACAGCAGTGTCATACTACAAATACTGTGGGCTTAAGGATAACACATTATGTTAAACAATAAATTCAATGACTGAGTTGTAATTTTGGAGTGATTCTTGTTCTATTTCTTGTCTTTACAGCCAATTCTATACTTTTTAATTACAAAGTCAATAGCCATTGCTTAAACAGGCAGGTAGAGTTTGAGATAGCCCATTTACACAGCGAAAATACCCTTTTTAAACACATTAGCCAATCACATGAAGAATACAATTTTATTCTCAGTATATTTCCTTATATATCCCAAACATCTTTGGGTGTGTAGGCAAGATGTTGAATCTCAAAGAGAAATCAACCTTTCTTTCCCGGAAGAAATAGCATGGAGTACAAAAAAAGGCATAATAAGACTAACTCAGAAAGACGGTCACATAGTTCCTGCACGTGTCATATTGCAGTCAAGTACCACCCATCTACATTTCTTTTTAACTTACTTAATATCTGCTTAGCATTTGCTTCACTATGCCTCATAACATACCTGAACAAGGTAAATAATAATATTGCAATAAGAAAAGGTGAATCTAATAGTCTATGAAAAGAAAATGATATTCTACAAAATCTACTGTCTATTCGCAATAAGCTAACTGTGCTAAAACGACACAGCTCTTTTAAAGCAAGTGACATTGATTCTATTCGACTAGAGACGGTGCAACAAGTAGACAGCCTTAGAAAAGTGAGGAATGGCGTACTTTTTCGAGAAGGAATAGATCCCAATCGTCTAGACAGTGTATTGGAAGACGTATGCCAAATTATAAGCTTATGTTTCCTTACTATGGGGAAAATAGGAGAAGGTACTATAGTACACCAAAAGAGAAGAGAGAGAGAGAGAAAAGGTCTATTGGTGATAAGCACTAAATATATGTATACTATTAGTTCATGCTGTCTATTCTCAAGTAGTAGCAATAAAGGTATTTATTAGCACAATTGTATTCTTCTACAATGCATACTCACCTGTGACTTGCCTAAAAAGCAATGCTTTGATCGCCTGAAAGACGTGGGCATCTATGCTGAAGAATTCTTAGTCCCTTACCAGCAGAAACTCAAGAGCATCGAAGAAATCATTGAGCATGACAGTAGAA
>JALLLS010000113.1:0-93043 GCA_025094145.1 Spinellus fusiger | reverse complement strand
TATGTGCACAGAGTGGAATAGCTAGTGGTTCTTGGTTTGGACTGAAGCCCATGTAGATCAAAGATGAAGAATAAAAGAAAAGATAGAAGATAATGTTTATTCATTGAATTCACTTAATTATTTATACTAAATTCTACAGTGTACAATTGCACATACATGTCTTGGCTTTATGTTCTCTTTACAGTGAACATGTTAAGCCAAGACAATATATTGCATTAGCATTTATCTTATTAATTATATTATATTATCTGTGTGTATCCACGCAGGATAATGTGTGTTCCAAAAAGGGAAGACATGTGCAGCCAATAGTATTACTCTATTTGACAGGACAGTGTCTAACATGGACATTTGGTATGGTGCAGTAGTAGTAGTGTAAAATACCACCAGTGTGGCCTGGGTTCAACCCCCAGTTGCCTGGTAAAAGAGCATGACAGCCCCTACCAGTTGTCTCCCTGTGTTTTTTTGGCCTTTTTTCCCTGTTTTGTCTTCTGTGGTGCCCAGCTGTCTTTTGGGTTTTTTCTGGCATAACACTCTTTCCTTCTGTACTCACTTGGCTGGCAAAAAGCCTTATAGGGCATGTGCCATATAGCCATTATAAAAATTAAATAAAAATCTTTCATCTACACCAAGAAACCCTCTTTCTCTGCTATTCCACACTTTTTATTTCATTCTCAGCCAAATCTTACAACTTGTTTTCAGAATTGGCTCATCTTTGGACACAACATACATCAGTCTCCAACACACCTGAATCCATTTTTACTTTTGACAAATCCATTCTATTCATAAAGATATCTACTTTTCTAATTTTTGACCCTCTAAGACCACCATACAGCAACACACAGCAAACTTTTCACCTTGCCCATCGCCCCTTGAAATGATTGGTGCCAGCAAGTCATGTGACACTGACACTCTGAAGCCTGTAGATAGGCTTATGAAGCACTTGCAAGATGAATTCTCAACCAATTTGCACCATTTAAAGTGCAAAAGATGCAACCAGACTGGTAAGATTACCATGAATGGTAGTAACTCTTGCTCTGGTGCCCCACAGTTTTGTTGCAGGTGCCTGCAAACATTCTCTGTCTCTGTCTCTGCTCCTGTGCCTGCACCTTCTGTTTCTTCTGGCAGTGATGTCAGTGTTCCCTCAAGTGTCCTGGCCAAACGTGACCACACTTTTCTGTCAGAGGACAGCATGGATGGTGCCTCTTTCCAACTTAGTTCCCAAGATGACTTCCAGACCATAGTCCTAGAACAGCTCAAGGTCCAGGGTGCCCACCTCACTGCTCTGGAGTGTGTCCAAGCTGAGAACGTCAAGCTGAGAGAGTCTCTGGCAGCTGCAGAGAAGAAGATTGAGGAGCTTCTCAAGTTGGTTTCTTCTGGTGCTTCTTCTGCTCCTGGTGTTTCTTCTGTTGGTGTGTCTTCTGTTCCTGGTGTGCCTGTCTTTTCTGCCTTTCCTCCTCTTGCTGCCTCCACCTCCACAAAGGGATCCTATGCCAAGGCTGCTACTGCTGGTGCCTCCAAGGCTAGGCCTCAGAAGAAGAAGGCTGTTACAGCCAAGGCTATTGCTGCTGTTGTCCATGGGATGACAGTTAAAGAAGATGCTGATCCTGGATTCCAAGTCCTGTATGTGCCCAATGCTGTTTGTCTGCCTCTGAAGGAGCAAAGAGCCAGACTTAACAAGCTGAAGATTGACAACTCCAGAGTACTGGACTTGCACTACCCAGACAGGAAGGTCATGGGCATGCTTGTTCATAATGAGTATGCACCAGAGCTCAAGGCACTCTTGAATGGCTATGGTGTCAAGACCCTTGGCAACTTTGACCCCCTGGATCCAGTCCACCTGTGTGATCCCAAGCTGGCAACACTATTGGTGAGTGAATGCTCTGCCAAGGCCTTGTCTGTCCACAGCAACAGAATGATGAATGCCATTGGTTTCATCTGTGCCCCTGTCTGTTTTGCTGTTGCCAAGTCCTTCTGCCAGCAGGGTTGGATTTCTGAGCAGCAGTTGGCTGATATCCTTCCCACAAGGATGGACACTGACATGCTTGAGGCCTCCAGCACCTTCCACTCCTTCTCTGAACTATGAACCCAGTGACAATTACACTGTGAAATGCTAATGGTCTAGCAAAACAGACCATACCTATGCTTATGCACCATGTTTCCTCCTCCTCCCTTGTCTTTATCACTGAGACTTGGCTTCTCCCCCCACATTCATTTCCCCTTTCTTGACAGCAGCACCACACTTATGGTCAGTCTGTCCCCAATGCATCTTGTGGCAGTATGGGTATTTCACTCCTTATCAACCCTTCCTTTCCCTATCCTGTTTCCCTTCTTCCCTCATCATCCCCCTATGTTCTATCATGTATTGTGTTTGACACTCTTATCCATTGTATATACCTTCCCCCTTCACTCTCTGATACTAATGCTCTAGCAGTTCTCCATGACCTTCCTTTGACAAATGTTCAGGCATCCTCTACTCTGATCTGTGGTGACATGAATGCCAGGCTTGGGTTGTTTGTGGGTGACTCTGTGGTGACCAGGCATGGTACTCTTCTGTTGGACTGGCTGGTTGCATCTGGGATGGACTGCCTGAACAAGACTTATGCTTTTGGTGTGCCCACTTTGCTCTCTGGACATGGTGGTAATATATGCTCAAGTGTTATTGACCTCTTTCTTTGCTCCTCCCCCCTTATGAACCCCTCTATGCATGTTTCCCTTGACCTTTCTCTGGGCTCTGACCACAAAATGGTTCATCTCACATTCACTCCTTCAATTATGCCCCCCTGCCCTTCCTCTTCTTCACACCCTTGTTTGCTCTGGAATCTCACCAAGCTTGGGCAGCCTGACTCTCTCAAGGTCTACAAAGATGCACTCACATGCTCAATGGACAGCCTTGTTGAGCAGTTTAGTGCTTTTATTTTGTCACCCTCTCCCCCTCCTTTAGACTCCCTATGCTCTATGTTTAGCTCTGCAATCCACAAGGCTCTGGATCAATCTGTTGGCAGGCATGTTCCTAGGTCAGAGAGAAGAAACTGGTTCTGGAGCCAAGATGTCCAGGATGCCTTTGACTACACACCCAAAGATTTTTCTGGCCTTTAAGCAATGATATCTTTGCCTTTTAAAAATGAAAATCTCTTGCCTTTTATGGGACTGTACTTGAAATCAAAGGTTTGCAAATATCCAAAATTTCCTTACCTTTTATGGAATACCTCAATATCAAATTGTATTATCAATAAAAATATTGTTTATGAATAAAATTGTTTATTATAATAATATAGCTAATAATACTGTAGCTAATAATATACTATTACTATAGCTACTGCTGTTCTAGGTATATTCCTTCATAGCAATAGAATCTATACCCTAGAAGCCTTATGCTTTAATATTGGAAGATATATAACTATGCTCAGAAGTATACCCCAGACAGCCTAGACACCTTAGACAGTATAGAAGGAAAAAGACCACTTGAGACTGACTTGAGAAGAGTCTTAACTTATCTAATAACAGAAGAGTATATTAGTAATAGTTCAATCAAGAGAGATAGAATGCTTACCTTTTAGTTAATACTTGTCTTGAGAATAATAAGCCATATGCTATCTATTAAAAGAAGAGTCAGTACTATGTCTTGTACATTGCAATGAGCTTAAGCCCAGATGATGACACTGCTTACCTTTTTATCTCAAAAATAGCCTTTGGTAGTGTCTATCACCTCCTTCTATTGTTTTTCTTTGTTAATAACTACACATTACCTTGCTTATTTATGCTCATCTTGACAAGTAATTAATTATCAAATATTGTGGGAAGTGTGAAAAACAACAAAAGAATAACAGACAAAAGAATAAGAAAATATTTTGATTTTGGTAATGTATCACTTTAGCCTCCACTTTTCAATAATTTATTAAGTCAAAACTTATAAGTCAAACAGCTCACTCTCTTTCTGTTTTTATATTGAAATCTCTTTTACCATGTCCCTCACCACTATCAACTTCAAGAAGAATGAAATTCCCACCTGCACTGTCTGCCAGAAGATTTTCAAAACAAAGGGAAATCTGAAATCACACCTTTCTACTCATAAAATGTAAGGATAATCTCAAGTCTAAAAGTAATGTTGCTCATTCTCTACTATGAATAGTTCCATGTCTGAGTCTTCTTCTGGGTATTTATTGTAGAAACAGAAGCATAGAATGATAAGAACCAAGCTCACCATGATTTCTTTCTATTTTTTACAGACCTCTCCCCTCCATCACCACAGTCTTTTGTGTAGAAGAGGAAGGTGATGATGACCAGGAGTTTTTTTGTTAAGAACAAAGATGTGCTTGGGGAAGAACCTCTTTGGGCTGCTGGAGAAAAGGATTTCAACAGCAGCGGCAATGCTTTTGAGGAGGCTGCCTTTGTGGAGGGCGTATTTCCATTTGCCTCAAGATTAGAAATGATCTTCCACCATTTCTTTTCCAAGAACAAAAGTTGTTTCTCAAAGGCACTTGCAGGGAAGGTTATGTCTTTGTGTCAGGACGTAAGAGATGCCACTCTTGCCAACCCCCAAGAAAAGATGCCTGCCTTGGACAGGATTCTTAATCTTGAAAAAAGAGCAAAGAGCAACGTCCCCAAGTTTCCCACCACCACCCACCAAGTTGCAGTGGTAAAAAAGTTCAAGGGCTTGCCCCCTACCACCACCACCCAGGAGTTCTCTATGAACAAACCCTCCAAGCATTTGAGGCTGCTCACCACCAACCCCCTCAAAACAACAATGCTCTCTGCCTTGCCAGACAGAACACCTGAACAGAGTGTTTTACCTCAGCAAGGGGAGAAATGGAAGACACACCTGCTATTCCAGCACCCAATGGTCACTGTCACCATTAACAACATTTCTGTGGATCTCTGGGTGGGAGATCTAGTATATGCCTCTCCTGGTGAAAGTGTAACTTCACCATACAAGCTTGCCTCCTTTTTCATGTCAAGCAGTAGATTGATGGCCAACGCCTATGAAGAAGCATCTGGTTTGTCTTCTGTCAGAACCATTGTCATTCTAGACATTGTGAAAGACATTCAACTTTCCAACAACACCCACACCAACTCTACTGCCCACCACCCACTCAAAAAAATTGCTACAAGTACCACCAACCCCAACAGACAGTTCATGCCAGTAAAAAGTGTGCCTCTGAACTTGTTCTTGGATGATACAAGTGGCAATACAACCAAAAAGTGAAATAAGTTTGAGAGTTGTATGATGTCTCTTGTGGCAATGCCATTCAAAGAACAGTGTAAGGTTGAGAATCTGTTCTTTGTCTGCACCAGCAACAAGCTGTTGATCACAGAGATGCTCCCAGAGCTTGTGAAGGACCTTAGAGCCTTGGAGAAAGGTGTGGAGATGTTTGACGTGGAGTATGGCAAACCTGTTCTTGTTGTTGGTGTGGTGCACTTTCTCATGGCAGACAACCCTATGCATGCAGCTGTGGCATGCAGTCTTGGTGCTAAGGCTAGGCTGCCATGTAGAAAGTGTTACTGGGTTAATGGTGGAAATGCAACAGTGGAGCAGGAGGGAGTGGATGGTGATGCTCATGCAAGAAGAAGAAAGGAGGATCTGGTGGAGATGTACCAGCATTGTGCCATCAACCCCAGCAATGCTAGCCTCAGAAGCAACTCTGACACTGGGTACAAGTTGACTGGTGGCAAAGCCCTTTTGTCCTTGCAGTTGTGGGATCCAACCATGGATTGCCCAGTGGAAATACTCCACACCATCCTTCTTGGTGTTGCAAAACATCTTGTGGTTGGCATGGTGCCATTTTACGCCAAGAAAGAAGTGAAGCAGTTGGAAGAAAGATTCTTCAACTACAACTCAAAAGCTTTCACAAGAAAGCACCATACTCCATTTTGCCTGCGTGGGTCTTATCTTGGAAGAGACTACAAGATCATCATCCAGCAGATGCCCACCATCCTGTGTGACCTGGTCCAAAGAAGACTTATAAGCAACAATGATTCAAAAGCAATCATCCTTAATTGTTTTGTCAAGCTTGGTTTGCTTGTATCTCTTCTCTACATGCAGGATATTGAGGCATGTCTGGACATCTATGTGGACAAGGTCAGATCTGCCACAAAAAAGTTGGTTGCTTCTATCATCATGTATGATGATTTGCCAGCTCCAAGTGCATCTGCAAAGAAGACAATTATCAGCAACACCTTGAAGCTGCATCTCCTCCACCACCTGTACAAAGATATCTTGTGGTTTGGTTCACCTGTTCAATACAAAACAGAGAGAGGTGAACAATACAACAAGTTTATCCAAAAACACATACTGCACACCAATAGGCAGTCACCTTCTTGGGATGTTGCTGTGTCTTTTGGAAAGAAGTGTATCTTGACACACATCTTTCAGGGTGGTTACTGGCAGGTACCAGGCCACAGTGGTCTCTTTACTGCTAGTGCTGAGGTGAAGCTGTTTCAGCACATATGTCCTCTTGTTCTGTCTTGTGAGCTTGCAGACAACAACTGCAGCTCCAAAAGAATAGTTGTTGGTCTGGCCAGTCTCTTTTCCTTTTTTTCTGGTGCTTTGCCTGTCTTTGGTAAGGTTGTTACCATTGACAAAAGGGAGAATATGGCCACCATTCTTCCCCACAACTTCCAACTTGTCTTTGGTGAGAATTCAACCACCCACCCTCAACATCTTGCCTTGGCTGCAGGTCCTGATTCTTTCTCTCTTTTTTCCTTGGGTTTAAAAGATAGCATTGGAAACAATGTTATCTTCCCATTGAACACCACCATTGAGGTAGCCCTCAACAAGATAGTTGTTGAACAAGTTGTAGACATTGTGTCAATGAATGAATGCACTGTTCTCAACACAAGTAAGTTTGGCTCTCTCTTTTGGACAATGACCACTAGAGTTAATTGAGTGCAAGTCCCACAATAAATATTTTTTTAAAACATTGTTATGCTGCAAATACTGTGGGCTTAAGGATAACAAATTATGCTAAGAGAAGAATATCAGTGACTGAGTTGTAATTTTGGGGTGATTCTTGTTCTATTTTTTGTCTTTACAGCCAATTTTCTACTTTATAATTGCAAAATCAATTATCTTTGTTCTGATAGGCAGGCAGAGTTTGAAATCAATCATCTGGACAATAAAAAGGCATTTTCAAATATATTAGCCAATCATAAGAAGATTTTGATTTTATTCTCAGGATATTTCCTTTTATATCCCAAAAATCTTTGGGTGTGTACCATGAGAGGTGCTACCAACATTGGAGAAAGTCCTATGGTTTGAGCAAGGCTGTGTGTTGGGTGACTCACTCTGCTGCTTCTGTGGCATACAGGCATACAGTCCAGAGATGTAGGAGACAGACATGGAAGGAGTTCTGTATGAGATTGTTTTGACAAGTAGATTAACAAGACTGAACAAAGATAATTTTTATTGAGTAAAGAAAGGTTCACTATTTATACTTTTGGTGGGTGCTTATCCTTCAGTGGCTTCTACCTTATGGTAGGATAATCTATTTTACCTTATGGTAGGATAATCTATTTTACCTTATGGTAGTTATGATAGTCAACCTTATGGCTGCTTCACAATTACAACTAAATGGTTGGTGTCTATATTACTACCTTATGGTAGTATTAATAACTGCCACCTTATGGTTGGCTCATATGTTTTACTTAGTTGTAGTATTATTAGATTCAACCCTATGGTTGGTTCCTGGGATAAGCACTCCATTATTGAAACCATTAATTATTATGAGTCTTTACTCAATTGACTCTGATAGGTCAATATTGTTCTGTTAGGATTATTAATGAAGATGGCTCTTGTTAAGTGTCCAATAGTACACTGAGCTTTAGAAGGTGATTTGTAGTTACAACCAATCAGTGAGATGATACAGAGATGTACTATGTTACTTGTGTGCACTCAAGCTTTCATAGAGTATTCTGAATGTAACAGCACACTACTTGTGTTGACCAATTAATAGAGAATCTTTGGATTGAAGTCAGAACATGACACAACATTACACTTTTGTAATTATTGGGCAAGTGAGATCTTGTTGAAGCATGTAGGTCTCTGGTAGGAGGGCTACTAACACACAATGAACACCACAGTGACTGGATGGGAAAGTAGAATAGGTAGCTCAGTAGGACAGAGACTTAATAAAGTCAGTAATTGACAATCACCAGTAATATGCAGTGACAATGACAGGGAAATATATATTGACCAGATATACATGTAAAACACAAAGAAACCAAGGAACAGAAATGGGCAGACCAGAACAAGAAATGAACCAAAACCAGACTTGTACAATACCTTAGATAGCTGAGCTATTAGGAGCAGTACACAGCAAATAGATAGGAAGAAGATTGATTCTTTATTTACAGATGAAAACAAATAGTTTTTATACTAGATATTAAGTGATCTAGTAGCTACTTTACTCCTTATTCTCTTGAAAGTTTTAGAGTGGTCATGAGAACAGTTTCTCTAGGGAGTCAGGAGAACCTGGCTTCTCTCACACTTTCAATAAAACAAGGAAGATTGTCATGTTTTGACTTCAATCCAAAGATTCTTCATGAATTGGTCAACATGAGTAGTATGCTGTGACATTCAGAATACTCTATGAAAGATTGAGTGCACACAGGTACCATAGTACATCTCTGTATCATCTCACTGATTGGTTGTAACTACAAATCAACCTTCTAAGCTCAAATTATTATTGGACACTTAATGAGCTGCCTTCATCTATAAATCCTTAGTGGATTAAATAAGACCTATCAAAGGCAATTAAAAATGAAGACATAATAGATGGCTCTATAATGGTGTGCTTATTCAATGAACCAACCATAAGGCTCCTACATGTAGTATACCATTAGGTAGAACAGCTACACCAACCATAAGGCCACACCTATGTAAACTACCATAGGATAGATCATCTACACCAACCATATGGTTGCATCTATCAATAAGCTATGCCATGGACTAATCATTAATTACCAAAAGGTAGAATGCCACTGAAGGATAAGCACCCACAAAAAGTATAAATAATGAACCACTCTTCACTTAATAAAAATTATCTTTGTTCAGTCTCATTATTTTCTACTTGTCTGAATAATCACAACCACCAAACACACCAAAAAACCTATTGGAAACAGGAAAAATAAATAGTGATGACTATAATCATTGTCTCATTGATCAATAGGCCACTGTCAATGGGACTACTCATGTTACCATTTCTGCTAGGTTTGGAGTTAGTAAGCAGTCTATTTTCTGTATTGTAAGGAAATACAAAGAGACTGGTTGCTTCAAGGCCAAGAAGAGTACTGGGAGCAAGCCCATTCTTAATGATAGAAACAAGAGTGAGGTCAGTTGCAAAATAGCAAGGGATTCATTTGAAACAATGAATCAGCTTTGCAACCAGATGATCACCAAAGTGTCCATGAACACTTTTAGAAAAATGATGAAGAAGTTTGGCCTGTTTTCTTGTAGGTTGGTTAAGAAACCTTCCCTTACCAATAATCACAAGAAGTTGAGGCTTGCTTGGGCTAAGACCCATTATCACTGAACAGATGAGGACTGGAAGACAGTCATTTGGTCCAATGAGCCAAAGTACCAACTGATGAGGACCAACAACTGCAACAGAATGGTGCACAAGAAAAAGAAAGGGATGCTCCCAAAAAACATCAAGCCCACCATGAAGTTTGGTGGTGGTAGTGTAATGGTGTGGTGTTCTTCCTCTGGTGAAGGTGTTGGAAGGTTGGTGCCTATAAATGGCAGTATAGACAGTAGAGGATACATTGAGATCTTAAAGGATAACTACTGCCCTGAGCTGGCTCAACTTAAGGCATTGAATCTAGAGGTGAATTATGTTCTTTAAGAAGACAATGCTAACTGTCATAAGAGCAAAGAGTCCAGGTTGTGGAAGGCAAATGAGAGCATTGCCACTATGAAGGGGTGGCCCCCACAAAGCCCCAACCTGAACCCAATAGAGCATTTGTGGGACAAGCTGTACAGGACTATTAGAAAGAGGATGACCCCAGCAAGCACCCTCAAGGATCTGAAGGCTCTCCTGGTTCAAGAATTGGACAAAATTCCCAAGGAGGTTACCAACAACCTCATTGCCAGCATGCATTGGAGATGTAGGGCTGTCATTGAGGCCAAGGATGGAAACACCAAATATTAAGGGTTTCCACCCAATAAATCTGTATTTATTATCCTTTTGACCTTCTTTATACTTTATCCTATTTTGAAGTCTTTACTGTTTGTTTAATATGTGTTTTTATTACAAAGAATAAGTATTTTCTATCACAAAAGTATACTGGGACATGAAAAATCTTCCTTATTATTTTGAAAGCCACTGTACAATATTTGGAACAGTTGTTCTTTAAATGATTGTCTACATTTTTTATTATGAAAATATTACTTAGTATTTTGTAGCAAAGCTTTTATTCTTCATCACAGCAGAGTACCTCTTTGGCATGCTATCCACTAAATTTTCTAGAAATTCATTTGGGATCTTTTCACATTCACTGCACAAGCATAGTTCAGGCTGGTTTATATTAGTTATACCTGTTTGATATGGCTCAATCCTTTCAAGATAAGCTTATACATGCTCAATTGGGTTAATATCTGGACTTTGTGCAGGCCAAAAATCAAAACATATGATCATACATCTCTCTTGTTTGTACCATCCTACTATATGCTCCTGTGTAGCAAGAAGTACTGTCTTCTTGGAAGAGAATGGTCTCATTGAGGTTCTCTTGCAATTTATGGAACCAGGGAAGAAATTATTTGGCAACTCCATTCACATATGTGTCTTGATCAATCGATCTCTACAAGAGTACAAGAGTACAAGAGGTCCTACACCTCCATGCCAAAAGCAACCCTACACCATCACTGAACCCTTGCCATAATTGTATGATTGTTGTGTATGACGCTCCTTATACCTTTCACCTTTCTTCCTGATCACTTTAGTCCCTTTATCATTGTCCACAACCATAAAGCAAGATTCTTCAAACCAAACAATGTTACTCAACCTCTCCACTGGCTAATCCACCTTGTTTTTACACTATTCTAATAGTCTTTGCCTAGGTGTAAGTGTCATGAAGGTTGTCTTGATAGTGAGCACAAAAAAAAAACCCAAGCCTATTAATGTAATTTAGAAATATGCTATGGCAAATATCCACGCCTGCATCATTCATATTTTTCAAATGATATACAATTGTTTTCATAGGGTTCCTGCAAATAGACAAAACTAGCTATCGTTTTGAAGTAAATGAAACCTTTTCAGATCTTCCTGTATGCATTTTGGGTCAATTTGTGCCTTTGTTTTTATACAATAGGACACTCTTGCCTATTTTGCTCTTTGGGATGTCAAGATCATCAGAAATCTCTTGATAAGTAGCACGTTTTTTCCATTGTCCTATGATTTGACCTCTAATAAATATATTATGCTTTCTTCTTTTGATAGGACAATCTTCATGTTCTTGACTAATATTTGGCTGATTTTTATTGCTTGAAGTCATCTTTCAAATAAGTTGTAAAAGAAAAGAAAAAGACCTTTATTTTATTTTTAAAGAATAAAAAATAGAAATTTATCTTTTGTTTAGTCACTTATTACATAAGACTGTATTCATACAGATAATAAATATACTTCTTCCCTGTCATTATATTCTTCCTGGCGATCATCTTTTTTTTCTTTGAACTTTTTTCTTAGCCTTTTCTGTGTTGAAAGAAAGTCTTCTACATGTTTTTTGGTTGCTTCTACTTCATTTGCAAAGAAAAGCTCCTTCTTTTCATTTTGAGGTTGTCTAATCAAACAGCTCACCAATCTGTTCGTTGTAGTTTTCTGTTAATTCAAAGCAAATAAATGAATGGCCATATTCCCTACACAGCAGTAATAAAAATGAGCAAACAATAAGAATAAATAAATAAAAAGATATACCTACTCTAGATGACAATAAAATTCTTCAAAACTACATCATAGAGACTGCCAGGAGCAGTCCAAGTCTTTATGCCTTTCATCTGCAGTCAGAGTTGCCAAACTCAATCCAGTCAATGCAGCTCAGTAACTAATGTCATAATGAATCAACTGTGTATTTTCAACGTATTCAGTCCCACTTACAACAAGTAACTTCTTGCCAGGAAATATTCTTCATTCATCATATTGTTAAAAACCCAAAGGCAAAAGGAGTGGTTTAGGAATGTAATATATATTTCTTAATTTGCTTCTGCTATCAATTGAGTAGGCTTATATACTTTTTTCTAAGATACATTGACTAATTTTTATGATAAAAAGTCTTATGAGATTCAGGGGTGTATGTTCTTCATCCCCCTTTTCCAACAATATGATAGAGGGCCGCTGCATACCATGTTCGGAAATTATCAGATAGTGGATCCATAACATTCATAATAAGATGATAAAGCTCAATCTTCATCTTCAGCTCATAATAGCACAGTGCTAGGATTGGGATAATCCAAACATAGTATGGGTCCTTCTGTCATACTCTATAGAATAGAATCCTAGGCTTGGGTGGTCTGTTCTCCAATGACAATATGTGGTGAATGTTCTTACCTCAAACATACCTTCAGGGCTTCATGGTAGTTACTGTTGCTAAAGTAAACCTTTGCTTTACTCAACAGTATGTCTGTGCAGTCTTTTAATCCAAGGTGGTTTTTTTAAAAAAAAATATATATTGAAAATTAGGAAGCCTCTTTACTCAACATGCTGAGGTGATGGAAAGACTTGACAAATGTTTCAGAAGAAATTGCTTTAGTATTTTTAGATAGACTATTATGATAAGTAGAAAAGGTATAAAAGCTAGCTATTCATTAGACATCAAAAGCTTTGCGAAATATACTTCTTACATTACCAAACACACCTTTTGTTTCTATATTTTGAACAATATATTGTTGGCTGTATCTATATTTCTAGGATGGGTATACTGCAGAGTTCTATGAGTCAACAGAATGCGAAATAAGATCATTTATCTGTCTGATTTTCATCAGATACAAAGATTGAATCACTTCATCATTAGATCCATAATGTTCCTCATAGTTAAGACCCGCCACAAAGGCCCATTCTAATAGCCATGGGTTATTATCCTTTCTTTTTCTCATTCTAAAGAAAAAACACATTGAAGTGTAATGACTCTTACCTATTTCTTCTGATAGTAGTTTGTTATCGATCAAGAAATTCGATGTCTAGACATATCTTCGTTACTCCATAGTACTTGATAAATATATACAAAGTACTTTACCTCACAACACCGTGTATCTATCATCAGTGCATTCACGAATTGAGCCGAGGCTAATTCTAGTTAATCCAACTTCAAATAGGCCCTTCCTCTTTCCAAATTGATCGAAGACTCAGTCTAATAATGAATCAACACATATGTATTAGTACAAGAACAGAGGTGAACAGAGGATTACTATCTATAGTGTGTTTTCTAATGTACCATGGTAGTGCCTGAAAGAATCCACTCTATTTCCCCATACAAACAAACAAGCAATTATAGTTAGTTAGTTACTTTAGTAATTAGCTATTTATTAATAAGAAAAGATACTTGTTTGTTCTATTGAATAGCGTATGGGTGCCAATGTAGTCGAATGCGTCCTTGCAGAGTCTCAGTGTATTCTATAAGAAATACATAAATAAATATGCATGTCTTTATACAGTGTTTTCTGTAGTTGCTTACCGCACACACAGCCTCAAAGTACTGGCCACGTACTTCACCCTTCACAAGATTGTCTCTGTTCAGTAAATACAAGGCTCTTTCGTGTTGGCCTGTTTGCATGTAGAGTCTAATCAAGTCGAGATAGTCGTTGTTGGTTCTGTCTACAGTGCACATATATATAAGAGAACATTTCTTGTTTACTATACAGACTCTTTCTCACTCTCACTCCTTTTTGTATTGAGTAGAGTATCTTTTTTACCTGACATATCGGCAATCTTCTCAGCATAGTAAATGGCATTGTAAGGTGAATGGTCTTCAATTGCCTCCAGGCAAGGTTCTCTTAGTTGGTTCTTTATGCCTTTTTAATAGACACTAGCCAGAGTTCGTCTTGTTTTGGTTTGGGATGTGGTATCGTACTAGCTGGACTCATTACCAGATGTTTCAGTAGGTGTGGCTGAAGCCAAGAGTAGGATGTCTCCATACTTGTTAAAAAGAGAAGGCTCTCTTAGGATATACTCTACTGAGGACTCATTATAATACAGTTCACTATAGATTTCACTAGGGTGTTTAGTTGAAGGGTCAATTTTTTTTTGGGAAATAAGGTCTTCCTGTAAAGTTGAGTGGTTTTGGATATTGGCCTGAGAAGAGACATAGTCGCGTGAGGGAGACTGAGATGGATATTGTCTTAAGGCAGAGGAGGGACTCTGGGATACAGAAAGACTTAAAAGAGACTGTCTTTTAGAAGATTGTGATGGAGGTCTCGAAGACTGCGAAGAGAAAGTGTCAATGTTATGGTGTTCTAGACTATCAACATGTAGACAATATATAGATGCATGAATTGTAAAGTGAACAGTGAAAAGTTTTAGGATCATTTCAAATACATATTTCCTTTTTTAGTTTTGTAGTTTATCTTAAAGTGTTATAACCTCATGAATTCATTAGATAGAAACTTAAAACTCTCAATACATAAAGATGTTAGTATTGATAATAAATAATAGCGGTTTTTATTACAATTCTATCTAATAACCGCCATTAGTCTTTGGCATCAATGAAAGCCTGACATCTCCGCCCTATACTGGCAGTGAGATGGTCTGTTACTTCTTTAGATACTTTACCCCATTCTAGCATTAGAACAGCCTCCAACCTTTCCTTGGTGGTATATAGCATTCTATTCTTCCTAATAGTATTTTTGGGGTGGATCCACAGATACTCAATTGGATTGAGATTGGGACTTTGTGTGGACCAGTAAAGAGCCATTGCTATACCCTTTGCTGCCTTGCATTATTAAGTTATCTTACTCGTATAGGGTCTAGCATTATCCTCCTGTAGGCAGAATCTGACTCCAGGGTTTAGGAGAGTGGTGTTTGAGTTCATGAAAGTAGACTTCTCCCAAGACATTGATATACTTGTTGGAGTTTATTCTGCCTACCACTATAATCCATCTCCAAACTTCCTTGTTTCTAGGACATTCTTGGGATCAAAGGCCATACCACACTGCCTGATAACTTTGATCTCCCTGTCATAGCTCATCAGCTCTACTGTGGACTCATCGAACCAGACTATCTTCTGCTATTGTTCATGAGTCTAGTTGGTATGTTCTTGGGCCTACTAAAATCAAGACTCTATATTCTTTTATATTTATATGTCAAAAGAGACTTGACTACCGGACTGAATGAATGAAAGCTCATCTCATCAAGTTATTCTCTGGTACCTTAATGGCCATGTCCGCTATTATGGCTACTATGTTTTGTTGGGAATTGCTCAAAACAGTTCTCTTTAACCACCAGAAAGCCCTGTCGTCTAAAGTTTTCTCTCTACCACTCTTGGGTGAAGGAATCACTGAGTCTGTCTCCTTGAATTGCCTTAAAATGTACCCTATAGTGGTAGTAGGCACGTTGAACATACGAGATGCCTCGACCTGAGTAGATTTCAGATTCAGCATCTGATGAAGGATAGCTAAGCGAATCTCAGTGCTAGTATCTTTTCTATACATCTCGAGGGTTCTGTTGAAGATGTTTGCAGTGTTAGATGAGTCAGACATTATAAGAAAATAAGTATTATGAAAAATAAGAAATAGTGTATACTATTCTCTCATATAGAAATAGCTTGGAATTTGAAAATAAATAAAACATATTACATTTCACGGCTCACTTTACTATGAATTGTATGGACACAGATTCATTACAGAAATCATTTTCTATCTTTCTTTATTGAGCGAGCAAAACCTTATCAATGTCAATAAGTTTACTTTTCTCTAATTCTTTCTCATTCATAAAAGTCCATTGCCAGATCTTCTTATTTTGTCCTGGAGGCAGAATGGCTTGCTTTTTTAGCACACCTGTGTCTTTGAGTGTGGCAAGAACTTTGCTCTTCAAGTATGTTTTGCTAATCAAATGATTTTGGTACATTGGTACACATTCATAGAGTTCTCTTGTTGTCAGTGGACCTCGTGTGGCAAGAATCTGTTTAACGATCTTCCCGGCAGAAATTGACATGGTAGGCAGGTGTTGTGCTGAAAGAGATAAGCAAGAGAAAGAGGTTGACTGTGGCTTTGAAATAATAAATAAAGAGGTCACACAGGGACACGCAGTAGGAGAGAGGAATTCTTACACACCAGGAGATCTTTAGGATATAAAAGGAAATAGTCGAACTACAATTGTTTAAAAATGACATCGATTTGAAAAGGTGTGAAAATAAAGTGAGATGTATTCATGTTGGTTTTTAAATAAATATTATTATTATGATCTACCTGTAAATATCTGAATCCCGAAGGAAACCACTTTCGATGTGGCGATATGATATGATATGAATGCATCAAAGAATATCTATTCTTCTATACAGAAAGGAACTGGTCTGTAGTGACCCTTTAATCCCTCTTCTGCAATTGTATAGATATTCTTTGATGCATTCACATCTCTGTTCCAAACAATTCCGCAACTTTGGCAAGCGCGGATATTGTTGAAACTCACTAATATCTCAGTGAGGATATTTGTGTTATAAGTGTGGCAGATCTTAAGAACAAAAATAAAACAGAGTAACTGTTAAAAGAGCTTTTTGTATTGGGTGAGAGGTCAATCATGTTTACTCTCGATGTTCGGAACTCATCGACATCAACTAGAAGAAGATCTCCATCTTTTTGTCTCTTTTTCAATGATTGATATAAAACTCTCGTCAAACCAACACGATGGCCTTTAAACTTGCCTGCCTCTTTTACCTTTATTCCTGTGCCATAGGCAATGACTGGCAGCTTGGTAGGATCATACTCCAATATTCTTAGGTGCGAATACCCCTTTTCAATAATAAAATAATAGTAAAAGTAATTAGTTCGAGATGTATTAATGTACTCTAGGTGTATCGTATTACCCTTGTACTGCCAGCTTCTTCTTGCCTTTGTAGCGGATGCACTGGGTTTATTAAAATAAAAGAATATACAATAGAAACTGACTAACATGTCAGACATAATAAACATACACAAACACTCACCAGATCACAACTGATGGTTTATATGCCAGACAAAGGCAAACAAGTTAAAGAGGATAGAAGTTATGAATAACAGCAGTCAGTGTAATTAGCAGGTATTAATATTCAAGCAGAAAACAAAACGAAATTTCACAATTCATTTGCTTGATCAGAACCACCAAAGTAATGTATACAACAACATCTAAAAAGAAAAGAATTGCTTAAAGAACAGTTGCCTAGTTACTCATTGTGCTCAAATCGTGTGTTGTGTTCTTGTTCATGTACCCTCTTTGATTTCCCTAGACTAGCCTTTGTACTAATACTCTATTTCTTTGTCTCCACTAGAAACCAAACTACTACAGATTCATCTCTCTAGTGGTCCTGTTGATAATCACAGTGCCCTTTATTACAGAATAAAGGATATATTTTACAAAGTTACATAGTATAGATCTTGAGGCTACTTTTATATATTTTCAAGCTATAAGGATCAAAGCTATACGATAATAACACCTCTGTAAATTCAGAGATGGATCTCATTCTCTTGTCCTATGTATGTTTCAAGGGAAGAGAGAAACCCTTTTTACAATAAAATCACTTTCTGGAATTCTATGGCCTTGAAATACAGGACCAAGATTATACACACTATAGGACAGGACAGTTACCCTTCCCAGTCTGCTTGGATATTCTATGAAAACCATAGCTATTGCTTGAGAACAATAAATTAGACAAATTAATAGTCAAATTAATAGCAAACTAGTATAAACAAGATAATCTTTAGGGAATTGAGTAGCTGACTGTTTATTGTTCTCGACTTGTTTTCTTTGGTTGGCTAATGTGTTTGAAAAGACCCTTTTCACTGTCTGTCTGTCTTAGCATTGACTGTGGACTGTGCAATTAAACACTAAAAGTTGGATAAAAGAAAGAAGCAAACCTGATATTGCAACTCAATCACTGCATTTATTGTTTAACATGTGCTATCCTTAAGCCCACAGTATAACAATCAAGTACTCGTCAAGATGAGCATAATTAAGCAAGGTAATGTACTATTATTAACAAAGAGAAACAATAGGAGGTGATAGACACTACCAAAGGCTATTTTTGAGATAAAAAGGTAAGCAGTGTCATCATCTGGGCTTGAGCTCATTGCAATGTACAAGACATAGTACTGACTCTTCTTTTAATAGATAAAACATGGCTTATTATTCCCAAGACAAGTATTAACTAAAAGGTAAGCATACTATCTCTTTTGATTGAACTATCACTAATACACTCTTTTGTTATTAGATAGGTCAAGTCTCTTCTCAAGTCAGTCTCAGGTGGTCTTCTTCCTTCCATACTGTCTAAGGTGTCTAGGCTGTCTAGGGTATACTCCTGAGCATGGTTTTCTATTTCCCAAGAATAAAGCACAAGGCCTTTAGGTTGTGGATTCTATTTCTATGAAGGAATACGCCTAGAACAGCAGTAGCTATAGTATTAGTATATTATTAGCTATATTATTACAACATTATCCATCAATAATTTTATTCATAAACAATATATTCTATTGATAATACAATTTGATATCGAGATATTCCACAAAAAGAAAATAATAATTTGGATACGCAAACCTTTTGATTTTAAATACAGTTCCATAAAAGGCAAGAAAATTTTAGACGTAAAAGGAAGGATATATCCCCGCCTAAAAGCCAGAAAAATCTCCTGGTGTGTATTTCTTGTCTTTACAGCTAATTCTATACTTATAGATTGCAAAGTCAATCGTCACTGCTTAAACAGGTAAGTAGAGTTTGAAATTGACCATTTAGACAGCGAAAAGGCCTTTTTAAACACATTAACCAATCATAAGAATATTGCAATTTTATTCTCAAGATATTTCCTTATATATCCCAAAAATCTCCTGGTGTGTATCTGTAGTTTTCCTGCTTGAAGTGAGTTGAGATAGGACTTATCTATCGCCGATCACTTTCTATATATTTTTTTTTAATACTATTTTTTTTTAATACTATTTTTTTTTTAAAAAAAACTATTTACAAGAAAAAAGGTGTTGCTGGTGTAGAAGTCTTTTGTTTCTTTTCATTTTTTTGTTTCAATGTTCAGGCACGTCACTCGCTCGTCTGCCTCTTTTGTAGGCGCAGCACGCAGAGAAACACAGTATAGACTATCGAACCTTCGTCAGGCCAAGGTAATTCTATTATACTATTTCTCTATGTTTAACAAACGTGTGTATTCTCCTATAGTTCTCTTCTCTTGTCCACAACAACAGCAACAAGGGTGTTTGTGGTACAGCTGGACAGCGTCTTTTTTGGCAGTCTATAGCCAACTACTCCACCACCACACCCGAGAACCAGGAGACTGAAGTGATTACTGGTAGTGAAGAGACTTACGAATTCAAAACAGAGACAAAAAGTATGCTGCGTATTGTAGCCAATTCACTCTATTCTGAAAAGGAGGTAAGAAAAAAAACTCAAGTCAATAACAAAAAACAACAACAACAACGGAGCTCATGAATTATAGATTTTTATTCGGTAGGATACTCAAGACAATTAAAATAGAAACAAATACCACCAGGACTCTGATCTCTAGCTGATTCTTATATTTTTTTACAGTGAGCTTATTTCCAATGCTGCAGACGCACTTGAGAAGTTGAAACACCTTCAGTCAACCGAGACAGTGGAAACTGAACATCCTCTTGAAATCCGCATTGCATTAGACACAACCAAGAAAATAATTACTATTCAGGTATATAAAATAAATTGACTGAATGGAAATGGTATAAGGAAACTCAATAGGAATTGGAATTGTACGCTTAGGATACTGGTATTGGTATGACTTTGGAAGAACTCAATGACAATCTCGGTACAATTGCTCGTTCTGGATCAAAGAACTTTCTAGAAAAGCTTGAGAAAGAAGGCGGTGGTTCTCGTGAAAACATCATTGGTCAGTTTGGTGTTGGCTTCTACTCCACTGTAGGTACTTTGTTGTTCTTTGGATATATGTCTTTTTCAAATACTAATGGAGTAAGGGGCATTAGTTTATGGTGGGAGATAGAATTAAGGTCTACACTAGATCTGCTAAACCTGGATCCAAGGGTTACTGCTGGTCTACAGATGGTCAAGGATCCTACACTGTTGCTGAAGCTGCCAATGTAGCTGTCGGCACTAAAATTGTGATCCATCTCCGTGATGACTGCAAATCTTTCGCTTCTCATATTGAGGTTGAATCCATTATCAAGAAATATTCAAAGTAAAGTGCATAGAGAGAATATGGAGATACTCATCCTTTTACTATAGCTTTGTCGGGTTTCCTATTCACTTGGGAGATTCCACTGTCAACACTGTAGAACCCTTATGGACAAAGGATACAAAATCCATCACTCAAGAACAGCACCAAAACTTTTACCGTTTTATTGCTTCTGCCTGGGACAGTCCCCAGTACAGTCTACACTTCAAGACAGATGCTCCCATCTCTATTGCTTCCGTTTTATATGTCCCTGAACGCCACATGGAATCTATGGGTAATGAGCGTATGGGACCCGGTGTCTCTTTGTATTCGCGCAAAGTCCTTATCCAGCCTAAATCAAAGGGTATTTTGCCTGAATGGATGCGCTTTGTCAAGGGTGTGGTGGACTCAGAAGATATTCCTTTGAATGTCTCTCGTGAATTACTGCAAGACAATATCTTAAATCGTCTTCGCAAAGTAATGACAACTCGTGTATTGAAGTGGCTCGAGAATGAAGCCAAGAAAGATGAAAAGAAATACACCGATTTCTTCTTGGACTTTGGACAGTTCATTAAGGAGGGTGTTTGTACTGATGCCATGCACAAGGAAAACATTGCTAAGCTGTTGAGATTTGAATCTTCTACTCAAGATGCGGGCACTATGACAAGTTTGAAAGACTATACCGATCGTATGAAGGAGGGACAAAAGAGCATTTACTACTTGTTGACGACCAAGCGAAAGTATGCTGAAGACAGTCCTTACAGTGAAATGTTCAAGAAGAATGGGGTGGAGTTGCTCTACATGTATGATACTGTTGATGAATTTGTGGTGAATCATTTGAGCAAATTCCAGAAGCTTAATTTAGTGTCTGCGGATTCTCCAGAAGCTGCTTCTGATCCACTCTTGCAGCGTGCTAGTTCTACAGATGTATCGGATGGTACTGCTCTGTCAGAAACAGAGGCAAAGACACTAGCTGAATGGGTTGAAATTTCTTTGGGCCCTAGTGTTGTTAAAAAAGTGGATGTATCCCACAGACTGGAGAAGTTCCCTGCCGTTGGTAAGTGAGAGATCTCACGGTAGATGAAGAGATCAGTAGATTAGTGTGAAGAATGAGGGACTCATCTTTTCTCAGTACTTGAGCATGAGAGTCCTGCCATGCAACGAATGATCCGTATGATGGAGGGCTCTGCTAAATTAGACGACATTCCATCTACCCCTACACGTCTGGAGATTAATCCTGATCATACAATCATGCGTGGAATTTTCCATATGCGTGATGCCAAACCCGAATTTGCCAAGATGATCACTCGTCAGGTAAGAGTACACATACAGTCAAAAAGATCACATGAAATTTATACTCTTATCACAATCATAAGGTCTATGACAATGCTCTCTGTGCAGCAGGTGTTTTGGAAGACCCACGTTCTATGGTCAGTCGATTGAATGAACTCATGGAAATCAGCGTGATGTCTGTTCTTGAACAAGAAAAAAAAGTTAAGGCACCAGAAAACAAGTAGTAAATAGTTGTTATAAGAATAATAAAAGTACCTCTAAGAGCAATTCACCATATGCTTGTATTCTCTATTTTCTCCTATAGATTGTTTATAGAAATATTAAAGAGAAAAAAGATATAGCCCGATAAAAATATTATAAAGTTTATCGTTTCATGTGTACACACCTAAGGATTTTTGGGAAATAAAAATAAATACACAGACAATAAAATCACAACATTTCTCTGACTGGCCAATGTGTTTAAAAGGGCCTTTTTGATGTAAATAAGATATTTCAAACTATATCTGTCTGTTTTAGCAATGACTATTGACTTTGCAATTAAACACTATAAAGTTTGATATAAAAAGAAGTGAAGTTGATACTGCAACTTGGTCAATGTATTTATTGTTTAACACAATGTGTTATCCATAAGCCTACAGTATTTTCAGTATGATACTTCTTGAGAAAGATTTATTATAGGATACACACTGAATTGACTCTAGTAATCATTGTCCAGAAAATATAATCAAATTCATTTATTGACTCAGTATTCATAATCACTTCAGTAACTATGTTATTGTAACTGGTATTAACAGTGGTGCTTAATGATTACAAAGTATTGTTTCTAATACTGGGCTTTAGGCTTAAGGCAAAAAGAGTGTGAATTGTTTGACTTGTGAATTTTATGAGTGAAGGCTAGTAAATATGTCACTAGAATAGAGAGAGAAGAATTATTTGTTTTGATATTCTTCTTTTTTGTTATTACCCACACTGCTCATACAACTTGATACCTAATTACTTGTCAAGATGATCATACATGAGCCAGGCAATGTGCTATAATTAATAATGCAAAGCAATAGAGGGAAGTTGTAGACACCAACAAAGGCTATTCTTGAGATAAAAAGGTAAATAATGTCTTTCTCTGAGCTTGAGTTCATTTTAATCCATAAGATACTTATTGTATTGTTATTAAGCATAGGCCCTCAAATTAGTCATATGCAGTCTTCTATACTGTCTATACTGTCTAGAGTATACTCTTGAGCATAGCTATTTATTTCCCAAGAACAAAGCATAAGGCCTTTAGGGTATATATTCTATTGCTATGAGGGAATACATTTATGCAGTAGCTATAGTAATACTATAGTATTAGCTATATTATTACAATAAACAGTTTTATTCATAAACAACATATCTTATTGATAATACAGTTTGATAGTGAGGTACACTCTTTCGGGAAATTATTGGTGCATTCCATTTATACACCAAGTGCACCAAATAAATGAATTTATTATAAACATACAAACACTTCAAATACAAAAGTGAAAAAAGAAATGCAAGGATAAAAGAAAACAGAAGGATAAAAGAATATAAAACCTTAAATGAGAGATATATATTATGTACATTTCAAAATATTTTTTATTTTTGGGTGTTGGTTGCTATTCACACATTGGGAATGTTAGCCACCCTATGAGAACCTTTGAACAATTAAGATATACATATAAACACTTCAAATACAAAAGTGGAAAAAAATTCAAGGAAAAAATAAACAGAAAAATAAGAGTATATAAAACCTCGAAATGAAGAAAAAATAGAGAAATATGAGAGATGAGAGAAAATGACAATGCAGACATAGACATTAGTTTGAGCCTAATCCCACAAGCTTTCAATAGACTAAATATTGGTTTATTTATAAGTCTTGTTGGGTGTGTTGATTGTCTCCCTTGACTCCTTCCATGGCTGAGTCAGACCCAAATGCCTGGAGGACTTCTTTTTCAAGGGTGGAGGGAGGGCTGGCGACTGTGACCTTGGCCTTGAGGTCTGCCAGGAGCTTTTCAAAGGCAATGGTGGATAGACGGGGTGTGGCAATGCTTGAGCCAAAGTGGCGAGCAATGCTGTACCCTAAATGAGTGGGGGCACGAAGACAGGTGTTGGACACTCATTGCTCAAAGAGTTCTTGGGCCATTACAGTCATAGTGCTATCTGACTCCTGCTGGAGCTTAGGGTCTGCAATCACCGTTACAGCTACTGGATCAAAGCTTGCCTGTGGCTTGATCTTTGATTTCTTGAGTTTTTCCTCGAGTTCTTGCTTGAAGCTACCATGTACAAGCAGTGCAATTGTGCCCCTTACAGGTAAGTGGATGTCTATGATCCTTGGCTTTTGGATCTTCAGTGATCCCAACATCTTGCGGATCTGGCCGTACTTGAGGTAGCGGCGACAGGGCAAGTATACAAAGTCGTATACTGAGGGCCCAGTAGGCTCTTGTAAGGCCCGAACTGTTTGTGCTCTAAGCACTGCTCTAGCCTTTGCTGTCTTCTTTGGTAGAGAGGCATTCTTTTTAGCCATGTTGGCATAAGTGGCAGTAGCCTTTTCTATGGCAGCTGTGGGTTTCACTGTGGGGATGGGTGTGGAAGTAGGGGCGGGAGGTGATTTGGGTGCATTTTATGCACTTTTGGCATTGATCTGAGCCTGGAGAGATGTAATAAGGTCATCTTTGACCTTGACTTATGCTTCCAATTCCTGGATGCGGAGTCCAATTGTTGCCATTTGTCTCTGAATATCTGACAGAAATGCCATCATCTGCTGGGTGAAGGTATCAAGGTTTTCTACCTCAGTCATTTGATACTCGTAGGTATTTTCACGAGTGATTTTGGTAAGTAGTCTGTATTTTCTACTCTCGAAGTTAGGAATGATAGTGGCAGTGGTGGCCTCAGACACAAAGGGTCTAACAGGTGCTGGTACAGGAGATTGCTTGATGGTTGGTGGTTAGACAGGATCCGTAGTTAGTTTATCCAATGTGTACTGTGTACTATATGAGTTGATGGAGATTGTTACTGATAGATGGGTGTTACTTATGTTGAGTTTTGCGATTTATATTTTACTCTTTGGGGGTAATATATATTATGTACAGTGGCTTGCTAAAATCTTAGGTAGATTTCAATTACAGATCTTAATCTTACCCTTAATTTTTTTTCTTATTAAACATTCTTTACTTTTTACTTTCCCACTATAATTTTTACCTTATCTAATAACACCGATCAACCCATGAGAACTTTTAGAAACAATTAAAAATATCTTGATATATTTACCCCTTGTATCATTGTTTATGAGGCTACTGTAAAGGGTACCACCTATGTTGCCATTTCTGCCAGGTTTGGAGTTAGTGGACAGTCAATTTCACGTATCCTAAAGAAATACAAAGAAACTAGATGATTCAAGGCCAAGAACTCGTTGGACTTATTCCCTTTTTAATGAGAGGAGAGAGAGAGATTAAATGTGAAGTTAAAAAGGATTCATTCCAGACAATGGATCGGCTTTGCAAGCAGATGACTATACAAGTGTTCATGAACATTTTTGGAAAAACAGTAATAATAATAAAAGGCTTGGTCTGTATTCTTGCAGGATGGTTAAGAGGCCTTCTCTCACCAATAAACACAATAATTTGAGGCTTGATTGGGCTAAAGCCTACCTTTACTGAACAGAAAAAGACTGGAAAACAGTTATCTGGTTTGATAAGTCAAAACATCAGTTGATGAGGGCCAACAACCATACTAGAGTGGTAAGAAGAAAGAAGAAGAATCTTCTTCCCGAGAAAATAAAGCCTAAAAGGATGTTCAAGGGTAGTAGTGTAATGGTGTGGGGCTCTTTCTCTGGTGAAAGTGTTGCCTGTAAAGGGCAATATAGACAGTAGAAGATATATTGATATCGTGAAAGAAGCCTATTGTCCTGAGATGAATAAACTCAATACAATTGATCCAGAAGTATATCATTTTATTCAAGAGGACAATACCAGCTGAAATAAAAGTAGAGAGTCCGAGATGTGGAAGACAAACAAGGGCATTGTTTCTATGGAGGGATAGACCTCACAAAGCCATCAGAAAGAAGATGAAATATACCTAGGCTTATAGCAAGCCACTGTAATATAGTCGCTTTATCCTCACTTTTTCTCCGATCTCTCCTCTACCACCCATTCTTAACCCATTTATCAAAGTCGTAGGTTGCAAGTGTAACTGTTGTATTTGTACCCTCAAGATTGTTAGAGTTACTGAGTATCCCTCGTTTGATTTTAAATCACCACAGGATGATGGTTATCTCTTTGTTGTCCTGTTTTTCTTGCTACCTCTATGGCCTTTTGGATGCCTATTTCTGAGTTATTATTTACCATAATCTCCATTCATTTTTCACTATTCTCCCCACATCTGAGGTTTCATATTCTCAGTCTTTTGTTTCTCATCTATTTGCATTCATTTTTTCTCACTTAAGTATCTTGAGTGTTTATAGGTTTATTCCTAAAATAATTCATAATTTCTCATAGGGTGGTTAATATGTCCAATGCGCGAATAGCACTTCACACCCAAAATAAAATGAAAATACTATTGAGAATACTACTAGTGTTAAAATGATCTATGTACCTCTTAAAAAAGAGAAAATTTATGCAAGACTACTATTCATTAGTACAATGTCAATGGCTTCAGCTAAACAAAGATTGCTATTATGAGGGGCACTAACAAAAAGACTATTTCTAGAATCTTGAGAAAATTCAGAAGAAAAAAATGTGTCTCTCGATCTCACAAGATATGTGTAGATAAGCTTCATAAGTACCAAGATAGACCAATGAAGTTTATCTCGCGAGCAGCATCACATTTCATCCTGGACAATAATGGGAGTAAACATGAGCATAAATTATCCAAATTGAAAGCCCATCTCATTCTAGAAGCTGATGAATAAGCTCATAATTTTCCTATGAATAATGTTTAAGCCTATCTTTATTGATGAGCATAACTATTAAACAGAGTTTTTCTGTTTGATATGATGTCAGAGTATAAGTTTATTGCTAAGAATAACCACAGATATACTCACTACAAGAAATAAGAGATATTACTATGACAAATTTAATTCACCAATATGTATGGCAGTGGTAGCAGGATGCTGATGCAACATTATTTTTCTAGTTATGTTGCAAATTAATATATTAAATGTTGAAAGGTAACATCGGTCATACTAAGAATATTTATGAAACAATGAAAAACTCTGCCTTCATATACACTATATTTACTATTACTACACCACATAAGCTGAATCATTCAATGGCATATTCATGTCTTAGCTGATAAATCTGGGCTCTTTGGCCCTATAAACATACTTTAATACAGAAAGACTGCATCTACGCCTCATAGTCAATAGGAATTAGTGTAAGAGTAACTCTATGTTTATGGGGAGTTGGTGTCGGGTCATCAATCCTTAGAAATATTGCTTCTTTTGACAGAGTGTTTTGAGTTCAACTCTATTACTACAAAAAGAAAGAAAAAACACACATAAAGTGGTGGAATTCATAGATCTATCTTCAGTCATGATACTGATGTCATTGTATCCATAGAAGATAGATAAGTATAGTCACTCAACGATTTAAAAAAGTGGAATATATCTCAGTGAAAGGTTAGAACAGAAGAAAACGAACGCTCGTGGTAACATTATTGACTATGTTGAAATAGAATATAGATTTATACACCATGACGACTGTGTGTTGAATGAGCAGTGCTGATAGATAAGAGATTAGAATTCTACTTTATACATTCATAGTACAGTCTAAAGCAAACATCATAATAGCACATACTAATAACAATAAAGGTTAAATTAACCAATTAACTCATTCATTTCATACAAAGAGTGTGCTTATTTAGACACCTCAAATGAGTTATTTGTCTTTTGATATTTATCCACATAAACAACCTATTTTCATCTTTAACCTGTGTTCATTTGTTATTAAAATGATACTTTCTTATTATTTTCTCTTTCATTTAGAGAACATCAGACATTACATAAGCTCCTTTTTTGCTATTCAATAAAAGATATTATAGCAATTCTTCTCTCCACCTTTTCTCAACACCTCCGCCTATAAAAGCATCAGATGACCGAGTACAAGATATCCATTGTCTAAAAAAAGAAAAAAAAGAAAAAGGAGATAATCGTCGTTTGATCCAACCAGAAAGCCAGAGAGCCTCCACGTGAAGAAGTGTACAAATTTCATTTTTGTAAATCTTACTCAGTGTCAGAAAATGACAAGTTTGGTCATTTCTTTGGAGAAACAGCCTTTCACAAAAAGTATGTGTGTGTGTGTGTGTGTGTTTTGGAACACTATATCTTAGCCATGGATCATATGCTGAAAGAACTGTACATATTAAAGAATATCATAGGAAAAACAATAATTACTTATAGAACTGTTTCAGCCAAAAGGGAATAGTACATAAGAAGGTTGCTAATGAAGAATAAAAACTACTAATGACTCTGTTATTGTTTAATTTAATTTGGGCTCTATTAAATAGCATCTCATAACGATCAGTGTTACCTATTCATCATAAAATGACTCAATGTGTGTGTGTCTGTGTGTGTGTCTGTGTGTGCATCTATCAAATGAGCTCCCTGAATAAAGATACCTGCTACACATTGAAGAGAGGCACCTGATAAAGAAGTCTACAAAAAATAACTGGGTCTATTCTATTTATTTATATTGTTATCGATAGGCTAGTCTTTGAGAACCTCTAATCTTACACTCATTTGATAGTGGGATTAAACTTCCTCTACTTTCACAAAATGTCTTTGATAATGTTTATTCAATGTCTGAACTAAGTATTTTAGCCAATCATAAAGAGTTAGTCATGCACAAAGGCAAACTACCATGGAGATAATAAGGGAGGCTATCCATAATATGAAACGATAAGTATATTGGTAAATTCTACTTAACAGTCTTTCTCCCTCTCTATTGAGTTTGGAGATGTGATGTTTATAAAACAAAACAAAAATATTTAGTATCTTTAGTTGGCTGATAGCACTTTGTTTCTATACCCATCTTCCAGACAGTGCAACAAACAACCTCCATTCCTCCTGTTTTATTTTGTAAGTATGATTAAGTCATCTCACAGAAAACCACAAACTACCATTTATCTAAAAATAGTGTCGATAGCTAGGTCTGACTTTTTAGTATCGTACAAAAATATACAGTTTGAACATCAGCATTGACATTTCATTGCCACAGCTGAATGTCCAAAATAATATTAAATACTGATACTATGACTATTGATATGATGATTCACTTTCTTGTATCCAAGAGCTAATTTATTCTCCAGAATTTCTTTATTTGTGAATATATTATTATATAAATATAAAACCACTATGTTCACATGATAAGAAACGGTTGAATATTTAATAATTTGCATGGAGATAAAGTATATAATCACTCATTTCACTTGAAAAAGAGCAGCCTTATCTTCTCTACTACTACTCCTTTGATGTCATCAAAAGAAAAGTTTATTACTGAGAGATCCAGTCTTCTAGGAAGTCATCCTATTCATATTCCTTATGATGCATCGAATGGAGAATCTTCATCGAGCACAACATCTCCTAACCACTCTTTCTCGGAAGAAACCAATACCACCCATCCACTCACACATACAGTAGTATCTCCAGAAGCAACAGTTTATGACAAGACATCTATATGCCCTCCAAATGAACAGAGAAAATCTCATTCTCCTTCCTCTATTCATAAACGAGCCAGAGGACAGAGTCGTGGTCAAATGAATATGGGAGATAAGTCAGGCTTAAGTATCAGAAGTGAAAACTATTCAAGCATTGGCAAGTAGAAGTAAATTCACTATCTCAACCTTTTGTCTTATTCTAAGCATTTCCTATTCTCTTATTCTATCAATTAATAGATATGATACGAGATCGAATAAAAGAGGCCACACGACAAAGGAAATTAAACAGTGCACCCGGCCTTCGTGGTCGATGGGAGAAAGCGCTAGATGCCTCTCAAGCCTGGATCTTAGTCATTATCATTGGTGTCACAGTAGCAGAATTTGCATGGTGTATTGATGTGGTTCAGGAATGGCTATCAGATATCAAGAAAGGGTATTGCACAATGCACTGGCAGTACAATGAACAGTTTTGTTGTTGGGGAAAAGAAGGTAGTGTCTATTACTTGAGACATACGGCATAGTATCTTGTCCTGATTAACCCAATGGATTGGTCTATTTCTCTTATCCGTATAATGGATTATAGAACATGAGGCATGTCCAGAATGGAGAGAATGGTCAGACGTCTTTGGTGTAGAGAATGAGGTCCATTCATACTATACAGCAATGGCAGTGTATACTGCATTTGGGGTACTTTTATTTATATTTTCTTTCATTCTTTCCAAGGAATATCATGAATTCAAACTATTCATAAATATGAAATCCTCCAGGATCACTGATACTTTATATAGCTTGTATTCTCTTTATTAGCTGCACTCATGGTCAAGTACTCTGCTGAAAAATTGATTATGCGTATACCAGCAACACCACTTTCCAAAAAACCGTCAACTATTTTTCCCTCTACACATGATAATAGTGAAGATTTGGGCTTATCAAATCAACTCAAAGACTTTCCAGCCACAAGGACTATCACAAAAACAGCCTACTACAGTGCCGGGTCTGGAATTCCTGAAGTGAAAGTGATTTTGAGTGGATTTTCCATTAAAGGGTTTTTAGGGATCAAAACATTGCTTGTGAAATCCATTGGCATGGTAAGCTATATTTATTTATTCTTTTGTTTCCCAAATATCTATCTGTCTATGATGTCTATGATGGAGTGTGCTCATCAAGGTGTGTATGAATTATACCTAGATCTTATCCACTTCTTCTGGCCTAACTTGTGGAAAAGAAGGACCTTTTGTTCATCTTGCTTGCTCTGTAGCAAACATCGCATCTCGATTTTTCCCTAAATTCTGTAGAAATGAGAGTAAGTCCTTCTTTCTTATTTATGTAAAATAGGCAGATTATTTTCCCTAGTCAATAAAAAAAATATACTTAACACATAAGTTTTCTTTTTATCCAGGTAAGAAAAGAGAAATATTATCTGCTGCTGCAGCTTCAGGTGTGGCAGTCGCTTTTGGTGCACCAATGGGTGGTGTTCTTTTCAGTTTGGAGGAAGTGAGTTATTACTTTCCTAGCAAAACTATGATTCGATGCTACTGTTGTGCCATGGTAGCTGCCACAGTTCTCAAGGTAAAAAGAAAATAAACCATACATAATGTCTTATTTCTATTGTACTCATTTCATACTCTTTAGATCACCAATCCATTTGGTACAAGAAAAATTGTTATGTTTGAAGTTCATTATGACAAGGAATACCACATCTTTGAGTTGATTCCTTTTGCCTTGTCCGGAATACTGGCAGTATGTCTTTGAATTTAGTGTTTATCTCTATGGCTACCCACAGCTGATGCTCATTTTGTTTTTATGTTTAGGGGTTTCTCGGAGCATGCACTGTCTATTGTAATATCAAATTCCAATATATCCGTAAAGAAACTTTTATTGGAAAATACCCTCTGATTGAAGTGATGTGCATTATGCTTCTTACTGCCAGTATCAGTTTCTGGAACCCCTTTACTAGGTAAGTCATCTTAAATGGTGACCTGCATTAAAGCTATCTACTGTATGGATCTTTTTATTTATTCATTTATATCTATAAATATATTTAGACTGGACCTAAGTGCATTCGCAGCCAACCTCTTTTCAGAATGTTCAGAAAAAAACGACAATGGAGGACTTTGCGCGTAAGTTGTAGAGCTGTATATTGCATTTGAATAAGCATATTGATGTTCATACAAACCTATTCTACATGAATAGAAAAACAATAGATGATATTCCCAACATACTTTATCTTTTGATCACTGCCCTCTTTATCAAAATATTTCTGACCATCATCACTTTTGGATGTCGTGTGCCTGGTGGTGTGTTTCTTCCTGGGCTTATTATCGGAGCAGTGACAGGTCGAATCGTGGGTCTAGTCATGCAATATATTACTCTTTCATTTCCCGATGCATGGCCGTTTCTGCTCTGTGCTCAAGATATGGCATCTCATGGAAAGTGTGTTATCCCAGGAGTATATGCATTGACGGGTGCTGCAGCAGGATTAACTGGCGTGACAAGATCAACAGGTAGGCAGTAGAGCCACTGGGGAATAGACTCAATGTCTCATGTCTCTAATGTGGATGGTGAATTGTAGTGTCTCTTGTGGTTATTATGTTTGAATTGACAAATTCATTGACTTATGCCTTGGTAAGAAGAAAAGATATTTTTTATGAGTTTTTTCTTATTTTTTTTCTTATGTATTGAAGCCTATTATGATTGCTGTCATGACGGCTAAGTGGACTTCTGACTCCATGTTCCCTAGTGGTATTTATGATTTACTCATCGAACTCCAGAACTACCCCTACCTTGAATCCAATAAGGCCTATCAACACACGGTCACTGTTCTTGAACTCGCAGAAGAAGTACCTACAATCGATTTAAATACATCTGTTTCTGTCGACTGCCTTCACCAAAAAATGAAAACCTTGAGTGAGATGGGGTATGGTACAGATGGCGGTATCCCCATCCTTTGTCGTGAAAATACCCTACAAGGCTATGTTTCTACCTATGAACTGTCGTATGCACTCAAAAGATTGTCAAAACAACAAGCCAATGCTTCCTACCCATACCATCACGATGCCAGAAAAACGGATGTGTACTTTATGGCGAATAAACTACATTCTCCTCACAACGATTCTTTCTCAGACAACACATCATCTTGTGTACAAAGGGATGAAGAGCATAGTATATTAAAGGGCAACGACTTTTCTCCTTATGTGGATTATGTGAGTGCTTTACCGTCCTCTCTTCTTTTTTATTGTACACAGGGTCTCTAAAATCGTGCATTTATTTATTTATTTATTATTGTTTTACTCTAGGCACCTGCTATCATTAATGAAAGTGCATCGATGGAGATGTTAGTTGACATGTTTGTCAAGATGGGTGCATGTTACCTATGTGTTGTGGATTCTCATGGAACCTTCCTTGGTGTTATTTATAAGCGAAGATTAATTGTATACCTTAAAGAACTAGAAGAGAAATAGGTCTTTTTGACTAGATAGGTTTCCTATTGCTATTGTTATTATTGTTGCTGTTTTTGTAATTAACCCTTACCCTCCATGGATACAAAATCTATCCATGAGCAACACCGCTTGTGTGTTATATACATTTCAATTTCTTTAGATACTTAATAAACACTAAAACAATATATAAATAGATATATAAGCTACTAGTATAGATGTATGAATTATAGGAATAAGTAGGTGTTTTTGCATCTTACTCTACTTTTTAGAATCATCCAATGAAGAGCAGTAGTAAAATCGATTGAATTGCCTTATTTGCTAATGAAAGACAGTTAGATTCATATATCTTTCAAATGAGTTTCCCCCTTTTTTTTTTGTAATATAAAATAAGAAAAGAAAGAAAAGAGATGAATAAAGTAATCTATTCCTTGGACCGTGTTTACTATATTGAACGGTATATTGTCGTACTTGTGAATGGTAGTTACCCCTTTAGAACACCATTTTAGGAATATAATACAGGAATAGACATCATGAACTTATTCAAATACTCATATAGACTGAAATAAGGTAGAAAGGGGAATGCATCTTACATTGGTAAGAAACACTGTTGGATGACTATATTCAAGATAAAGATATCGATAGCTCGAGCAGCATTTTCATTGAGCTACTTAGAGAATAAAATAAAAGACATCATTGTTTCTTTTCATTACAGCCTTACTGTACAAAGGCCGTATCTATTCTCTTCTTTATTGAAAATAGGTATTTTATTATGGATACATTTGATGTTCTAGAACACTGCTGTTCATTGACACTATGGAGGAAGATCGATGCACTGGCATGTTCTTGTGCTTTGTAGAGCCGTCAAACTTAAAGCCATATTCACATTGCTAATAATAATAATTCAAGGTTCTCGATAGCCTCAATGCTACAGATGATTCAGATCTATGAATTTGTTTAAGGTTCTTGTCATTAACGATCAAAGTCTATTCAGTGGCACCAGAACCCACACATGCACTCACATTGCCTCCTATTTCCATGTCTTGTTTCTTGTTTAGACCTTTTTATGTCTTCACTATGTGGAGAATATCAAGAGTTATGAAAAATAAGAAGGGAACAACTATAAGATACTTCTAAACGAGAGATGAAAGGAAGTAATCAGGAAGTAATGGATTTCATATCTGTGTGCTGAAGATGAACGGTCCAAAGAGATAATTTGTACACAGATTTACTTATTCATACATATACTCTAGATTCCACTTTTCTATTCCAAGATGATTTGATCACTCCTATTTATCTCTATTCGTCACTAGTAAAGGTTGATCCATCTGACGTGGGGTGTTAACTACTCGATCTCTTTTATTATTATTATTAAATTAAACAAAGACATACAGGTCAATAGAATATTGAATGGAAAATAGATGTTGTATGGAATGAAAAATTTGTTTATTTTGTTCACCAACCTATAGCAGAAAAGGGAATGTAATTGATTTGATTAAAAAATAGCAATACAGTCTCTTTACTTCTATAGCCACCCTTTTATTAATAGGCTCATATATCATATGAATTACTGCCTTTTTCTTCAACAGCTGTCAGACCACTTCACTGACTTGTAGTCTGTCCTAAAAACACACATACACAAATGGAGACTTAACTATTGATTTTCAATGAACGGTCACTTATGCATTAAAGATAATAGATAATAGATAATAGATAATAAATAATAAAGAAAGGAAAGGAAAGGAAAGGAAAATCGGAAGAGGAGCCTATATTCACATAGGAAGAATTATGTAGTATCCTCTCTCTTTCTTTCCAAAGCATAGATTGATATAAAATAAATAATATAGAAACCAGCAAACTATATACACTGTAGAATAAACATTAAATAAAATAAAAAGTCGATAAAGCACCACATTTCTGTTTCGATTAAACAAAAGTCGAATGTATTTTTATTTTCATTTTCTTGTAAATGGCAGGGAAGTAATAGCAAGCTACTCTTCCCTTAAGCAAAAATAACAGTCTCGAGACACCCCTAGAGGCGTTCGCAGCATGACCAGCCATCGCTGTGCAATGACAGCCAGCCTTGCTGTATGTCCGACCTTCATGATCATCAGACATACGACCCAGGTAAGTATGAGTTGTTCAGAGTGAAATTTGGGCCTCTATTTATACTTTTATTTTGAAGGCCAGACACGCTAAAAAGCAGTCATTTACAAGGTCTCCCTATTGATAGAAATGACGAATCCATGGACACATGTTTCTAGTTTACAAGTTCAGCAGTTTACCCATAACATATTTTTTAATAGTTGCCTTCTTTTCCTTTTAATAGAATAGAAGAGCAGACACATCTCTAGAGTGTCTATAGAACCAAAGCACCATCAATAACAGTACCACCACTAAGAAATAGATATTCAGGTACAAATACATGTACCAATAGGCCTATTTCTTTTCTTTATTCTATTTTCATTTTCCGACCTTCTCGGTCTCCAACAACCTCATACGGTGTTTTACTCTTGTAGGACCATCTCCAGAAATGGATACTCACCAATTGTAGTTCAGAACAGCCAAAAGAAGAGGATTGCCATGTAGGTCAGATACTCACAGGAGCCATTCTACCATTGACACACGTATTGTATCTTAGTTGACAAGAAGAGAGGGCTTTATTTATTTATTTTAGTAATTAAAGGAGGTTATTTGGACATTCTACATGTAAAGACTATTGAGGTATGAGTGATGTTGGTGCTATGACAAGAATTGCGGATCTTGAGACAAAGAAGGGAATTCGTTGGATAGTATTCAAAGTAAGTGCTATCTCTTTAGAAGTTCGAGTTTCATCACCATCCACTTGTAATAGCTGTCGATTTTTATGGTGATTTCTTAAGATGGGGTATAATATGTTGGTCAATCCAATACACCCTTATGGAGCTACAGTGTCTTTTACCTTTTCTTCTTGTACCAATAGCCATCACAAGTAGATAAGATGAGTTGTATTTGAACTTTCTTTTTCCCAATACTAGTGTGCTTTTCGTACTCTTATAATTGAATATAGCATAGCTGCACTACATTGTACAGAGCTTTCTTTCTTTTTCCAATACTATTGTGGTGATAGCTACATTCATCCATGATACAGGACAAGTCATTGAGCACTAATGCATCTTTGTCTCATTCATCTCTGAGGTGTCTCATTCACTCCTCAGCAACTCTTTATCTTAAGTGGTTGTACCACTATCCAGCTTTGTTTACAGTGAAAAAGAAGGAATAAAATACAAAGTGTTCAGATATCAATGAAGGTGATTTTTTAATGGAGAAAGATAGATTGTACATTTATACATTTCCTGGTCCACTGCTGCTTCTGTAGCTTTCCTATGAATGATTCATTTGGCTAATGTTCATCGTCTATTATGAGCACATTTGGGGATCTTCTCTGGAATACCATTCATTATGACCATTGTGCTTCTTCTGTCTACAGCTGAAGTATGGAAGACTCATCTAATCTTTGGCTATAGTTTTCATTGGACATATCTGCTATTTCACATTCGGTGCTAATGACGACCGAAGTATCTACCACAGACACAGGAAGCAGCTTATCTACCAGAGGCATCTCTTTTGAGGCAGATGTATCTATAGAAGATGAGAGTGATGATGATGATGGCAGAGGTGATTGTGGTAATGCTGCTACTGGTGATTGTTGTGGTTGTGGTTGTGGCTGTGGCTGTGGCTGTGGCTGTGGTGATGCTGCTACTGGTGATTGTGGCTGTGGCTGTGGTGTGGTTGCAGGTACTGCACTCTCTACTGCTGCTACTGGGGACACTTCACTGGTAGCTATTCCAGGTGATATATCTTCCATGGGCTGTGGTACGGTAAACAGTCCTTTCCAATCCCTCATCAGCATCTGACAGCGTCCTTTGATATCATATTCCTCATCTCCAGCATAGTGATATGTGCATGCAGCTTTTACCACCTTGCCAATCTTGGTATCCTACGATCCACTCTTTTAGTTTCTCTATGTGCCTTTTTTTGGCCGTGTCCTCCTGCTTACCCGTAGTAGATCATAAGTCATTGTACATTCCTCCACCTCCTTTACTGCTTGAGATATCCTTGAATAGTCACTCACAGCAATTTCTCCCTTTGTCACTGGTTAGTCTTTTCTTTCTCTGTTGGCTACCTACTGGCTTTTTATCATAGACCAGCTTCTGGAGTTTGTGCCTGATATGATACACCTTTTTATACTCGGAGGACTTTCTTAGTATATCGTGGCTATTGCTGTGTGTGGCTCCTCTCTTGTCGTTTGGCTCTGATACTGAGGATTCCTTGAGTTTGTGAGTGGATGTCACAGGGGACTCTTCTGCTCCTTTTGTTTCTTGTTCATCCTCCTGCTCTACTGACATGGATTTGGACTGTTTGGATCCACAGCTTAATAACAGGTGTCCTCTTATGCCTTCTATGACTTACTCTTTTTTTTCTGTCTCTTGTTTTTATAGCAGCCACTGTCTCTGTTCTGGTGGGTTGGGTGGATTTGGTTGTTCTGGTGGGTTTCTCCATCTTCTCCACCTTTACCTTTTCCACCTTTACCTTTTCCACCTTTATCTTTTCCACCTTTTCAACAATATCCACCTTTTCAACAATATCCATCTTCTCCATCTTCTCCATCTTCTCTGGTTTTTCCTCTCCCTTTCGCAGTCGTCGCTTGTTGGGCACACTCACTTCACTGTCTTCATGCACAGAAAGAGCTCTTTTCCGTGTCTGTGCCCTTTGCTTCACAGGTTCAGCCTCAACAACTGCTCTTTTTGCTCTTCTCTTTGTCTTTTCCACAGTCACTCTTTCTTCCTCCTCTTCTTCTTCCTCTTCTTCTTCATTCTCTTCAAATGCTTCTGGACTCAATGCCTGGCGCACTGCATTCTCTAGATCCTTGCCTCTAAACTTCTTTGCCTTGAGATCACGTTCAACGGTTGCACTGTCGAATGGACGAATAGCATCCTGTCCAAAGAACCCACTGACTGAGGGTCAGCACAAACACACACACACACACACACACTCTCTCTCTCTTTTCTCTCCTGCCACTTACTAGTCCTTTGACCCATAGAATAGCACTGTCCACACTGGGCCTTTGGATTTACTCTTGGACTTGAGCACCTTGGCAGGTACGTTCTGGTCGAGTTCAATCTATGGGCACCCCATCAGTCTAGGGCCTCACTACAGAGACAAGAAAAGCTTACTCTTGCTGGCCACCAGGGATAGCCTTTGAGTTTGGCAAACACAATCGTACCAGGAGAGTACTGAGGAGACTCTTGTGGCAGCATTCAGCGTAGTGTCGTGTTGTGTAAGAAAGAAGGGAATTCAGGTGCGTAGACTATCCAGCACACAAGGACACAATGAGAATACTTTCTTCACACTAGGAGATGAGCGCGTTGGTAAGCGGAAGAAGAAGAAAAAATACACACAAAAATAATAAGAAAAACACACGCACGCACACACACACACACACACACACACAAAAATAAAATAAAATAAAAATAGGAAAAAATAAAATAAAATAAAAAATAAAAAATAAAAATAAATAAAGAGGGCGACTCGCTGAAAGAGCAGAAATACAAAAATAATAAGCAGAAAAAGAAAGGAAAAAAAAAAAAGAGGGAGGAGGGGGCGTCGCTTATTGGGTCATTGGAGTTGTCACAAATAAATAACAAGGACCTCTCCTCTTTACTGGCTTAATTTTTGGCGGATTCCATGGCAAGGGACTATGTGTTGGCTATGTACACATTTGGATGGATTGGGACTGGTGTTATAGTAGAGGAAAGGGTTGTTGTTATAAAAAGAAGAAGAAAAGGAAGAGAAAAAGTTCATTAGAGAAGGATCTTTTATTAGTAGAAAATGAAAACAAGAATGCAAACAAGAATGATAGATAATAATAGTAGTAAATGATAAGTATAATAAGTGTAATAAATAATCGCACTCTAATCTACATAAGCAGTGTGTTTCTTTTAAAGTATTAACCTCTTTACACATATCCATTATCAAACATATCAATAAAATAATTAATGTTCAACACATGCTTGTCGAAACAAGGCATGTATGGTAACTAGCCATTAGATATTAAATATCAATATATATCTTTTTCCTTATTATTCTTACTGACTTCTTTGTAAGGTGATGATTCCTATTGTTGAGAATGTTGAGGAAATCAACCCTCTCAGAGACATTGCTATTGCAGAATTAGATTAAATTAACATAGTCTAAAAAGTATATAAGTAGTTGTAATTGTTGTAGTATAGAGCTTTGATAAATACAACTATTTTATTACCAAAAACACCTCTTGTTCCTGGTCGTTTCTGAACACTATCTACTCTCTAAAAATAAAAGAAAGAAAAAATATTCTAAACAAATCATATAGCTGAGCTTTTATCAATTGTCCACATCCACTAATTGGTGCTTTGATCTTGCCAAGGCTACAAGACTATCAAATTCACCCGAGTTACGACACATCTTATAAAATGTAGATTCAGTATTATTGATCAATTGCAGAGGACTATACACACAGATTTACGCATTAGACCATAATAATTCACACATTATAGGAGAAATAATAGACCTACTTTTCAAACTCAACAATTGTGCCTTGATCAAGAACAAGAATACGATCGTATTCAATTACAGTATGGAGACGATGAGCAATACAAAGAATCATGCATTCAGCAAACTCAGTAGAGATAGTCTTTTGAATCGCCTTGTCCGTTTGGAAATCTACACTGGCCGTAGCTTCGTCCATAAGAACAATTCTACTGCGCTTCAATAAGGCACGCGCTAAACACAACAACTGTCGCTGTCCCTGTGAGAAATTTTTGCCACCTTCGTTGACAGAAGTAGTGAGATTTCTGAACACATTTGCATTGACAGCAGTCTCCTCAGAGTCACTAGTAGCATCGTCCAAAGGCAAGAGCTGCACACGACGAAGGGCAGCAAAGATATCTTCATCAGTGAATTGATCGAATGGATCCATATTGGATCGAATGGATCCAGAAAATAGAGTAGGGTCTATCCATAGAAAAAATGTTAAGTACAGGTACAAATAGCAACAACAGAAATATTTCTCCAAGTCTATGCATTACTTACCTTGAGGAATAATCGTTAAATTGCTTCGAAGATCTTCTGTGCCAATATGACGGATATCAATATTATCAATAATAATACTGCCTTTAGAAGCCTCAATAAAGCGGAAGAAAGACAGGGCTAATGTGGATTTACCACTGCCTGTGCGTCCCACCACACCAATCTTCTCACTGGGATTGACTTTGAAGGAGAGGTCCTTAAGGACAGGATCCAAATCAGCAGCATAACGTACTTCTAAATGACGCACTTCAATCTCTCCTCGTGTGGGCCACTAATGGAGTATACATATACATATATATGTACATATAAAAGGTGAGTAATAGATCCCGACCAACGAATGATAAAGTACTTACATTAGCAGGAGGGCGCACATTAGTAATAGAAGGCGCTTCTTGCTCCATCTCCATAAACTCAACTACACGTTCAACCGAGTTAAAGTTCATTTCCATGCTAGTGTATCTTCGAATCATCCAAAATATCTAATCAAAGCAACCTTGTTAGTCTCTATTATTATTATTATTATTATTATTATTATTGTTGTTGTTGCTGTTGCTGTTTCTGTTGCACTTACTTGATTAGAGTACATGAGAATAAAACTAAAGCAGAAACCGGCCAAAGCAGCGTCCATACGATCAAGACTGATCAAGACAATAAATCCTGCTACCATGTTGATAACAGCACTCAACGCGGCAAACCGAACACTCACCCAGCGATTGGCGATCCATGTATGGAAAGAAGGACGTACACTGTTATCCATCAATCGGACCATATCTTGTAAGAACTGTTGAGTAACGCCAAAAGCACGAATCGTCACTACACCCACAATTGTTTCTGTGAAATGACTGAACAGAGGAGATCGGTTGGTGGAGTCGATTCGCTTCAATTCACGCGCCACCATCACAAACATGGATCCCAGGCTGATATTCGCCATAGTGACAAGAATAACAGGAATCAAAAATGTAGGCATGACACTCGATACAACTACTACACTGGAAGTGACCATCAAGGTCTGGACAGTAAAATGCATCATATCATTGGGGATAGATGAGTCAATAGTTTCGAAATCCTTGGAGAATCGGTTCAAAATACGGCCTATAGGAGTAGTATCAAAGAAGCGAAGAGGGGCACGAAGGACACGGCGCAAGAGCATCAAGTACAGGGATCGACTGGCTTTCAGGGCACCGAGATAGAGAACAAAGGATTTACTGGCATTAAGGACAATGTTGGACATGGTAATGATAATATAGATGCCCAAGTAAAAGTTGAGATTGTCTTGGGAATCTGCCTTGGAAGCAGTGGTGGTGAAAGAAGCAGTGGCGGGTTGGAATGAAAAAAAAGTGGACATCAGATAGGACAAGGAAAATGGCAAGTTAGTGTTGATGGGTGCTTCTCGGGGTACATTGCTCATGTTTATCATGAGTATGAATTGAGGAGTAGGGTTATCATAAGACTGTGTCCACTGTTTGATCCACCAAGATTCCAGGACTTCTGAACCACGAGAGCTAAAGATAAGCAAAAGAAGAAAAGCCCAGAAGACATAGCCACCCACTGTAGAGATATAGAGAGTGTAGAGTCTAAGCTTCACCATGCCAGTAGCACGTTCTAATGTTTTATAGAGTGAGCTTCTTGTTTGCTATCTTTCTTACAAAGAAAATTTATACTTACTCTCATCTTCTACTAATACTTTAGGTTTCTTTTGCATAACAGAATCCAGAGCCGCCTCGGTAGCAGCAGCAGCAGCAGATTCTTCCTGTATATCTTCAATGGATTCTTCGTTGAGTTCACTCTTGATAATGTCTTTTTCTTCCTCCATGATACTAGCTAAAAGACCTGATTGACGCAGCTCTGTAGGGTGACCAAGAACATTAACGCGTCCATCTTGAATGTGTACAAGATAATCACTGCCTTCAAGACACAAATGCACATGGTGAGTAACAAGAATACGAGTACGGGACTGCATCAGAGGACCCATAAGACATTTTTTATACAAATGTTTGGCCGTATGAGCTAAGAAAATAATAAATACATGAACAAATAAACAAGGATGAGTCTTACTGTATCCCAACTCTGTAACTTGTCTTTACCATCCACTGCACTCAACACGTCGTCCATAAGAATAGTTTTAGCACGAGAATAAACAGCTCTGGCCAGCGCCACACGGGCCTTTTGGCCTCCTGAAAGTGTAATGCCCTTTTCTCCAATCTCAGTAAAATCACCATCTTCGAGAATAGTAAAGTCCTTGTCCAGAGCACATGCAGTCAAAGTAGCTTTGTAGCGTTTCTCCACCATGGGCAGACCAAATAATATATTATCACGAATTGAGGCATTTTGAAGCCAAGCTAACCAACACACTTTATGAGTCTTCTTTTCTTTTCTTTCTTGACTTACCTGTCTGAGAAACATAGGCTATGGTATGGCTTAATATCCATTCTTCATCAGAAAGAGAGGCATTAGGTGTAAAATGGTTGGTTACTGTATCAGCAACAGGAATGCGAGGACACTTTACTTGTCCTTGAACCACAGCTGCTTCTCCCAACAAACTAAGCATTAGTAAAGTCTTTCCTGAACCAGTAGTGCCACAAATCAAGCTAAGCTTAGTGTCAGGGAATTGGAAAGAAAGATCTTTCAGCAAGAATCTAGAGTCATCAGAGGAAGCAGTAGTATCAGATACAGTAGTATCCACAGAAGAAGAGGAAGAAGAGGCAGTAGATTTCCATGTTATTGTGGCGTCTTGGAATCCAATTTCCACAGGTACATTCAGGTTAAGAGGAGCAGGTTGGCTGATTTCGGGTTCATCAAGGTACTTTTGGATACGGCAAACACTAAAGAAAAGATAAAAAGAAAAAGATGCATGTATTATAGGCAAAGAGAGTTTAGTCGTCTGTCTGTCTATTTCACTACCATCCCATCCCCTTCACTACAAAGAGTGTACCTGGTCAGTGCTTGAAGAGACTCAATAAAAGTCTCTGGTAAAACATTCAATGCAAACCGCAATTCGTTGAAAATAGACACAGCAGTAAAAGCAATAGGTGCTGTGAGTTCGTTTCCTTCCAGCTTTGTAAAGGACCAGAAAGAGATGATTGTTACCAAGATGGGAGAACTATCACACATAAATAATAAGTACTGCTATTCTTCGATAATCTTTCTTTCTCTTTCTTACCCTTGCCACAGCAATCCAAACAGCACTTCTAAAATATACACAGTTCGCAAATGTTTGATTTCTTCTTTTCGTGACTCCATAACACGCTCCTCCCACTTGGACTCCCAAGCAAAGAACTTGATTTGACGAATGCCTTGCAATACTTCATTCATCAACCCCACTCGCTTATCACGCACATCCATCAATCTGTCTTGGGTCTTGGCAAACATTTTTGCATTAAAATGATTCAATGGCAATGTGAACACTAGGACAAGCAATCCCAGAAAACACGATTTGCCCAGTAATTGGTATAAAAAGAAGACACCAATTGCGAGTTCAGAGGGGGCAGAAAAAACAGAGAACCACCAAGCACTGAATTCTGAGATACGGTTTGAGTCTGTGCTCATAAGATTCACAATGGTGCCTGTGCTGGAGCTGACATCTTCCTCCTCATCCTCATCCTCTTTTTTCTTTGTGTCTTTGGTGTCTTTGGTGTCGTCTGTGTCTTTTGTGCTGCTGTTGTTGGAAGAAATGTCCGCACGTCTCAATGTTTTATGATAGATTTCAAGGTTCAGCATGGTCCTAATACGCAGCAACATGACAACAGAGGCTATCCAAATGAATGAGTCCATCATACCAACAGCCATGACTCTATCCACCCTTCACGACTTACCCCAGTACCACAGTTGCGCCACCACCAGTCCCAAAATAATAATCATAATGCCCAATCCAATGACAATCAAAACACCCTTGGTCATAATATCCTTGTCTCGTGTTCCCTGTGTGTACTCCTGGATCATGTTCAAGAGGACGTTGGTGAGATAGATGGGCCCATAGTACAGAGTAGAAGACAGGACAGCCATGAACACCTGGATGTAAATCGACATTTTGTTGGCACGGTAGATACGATACAACAGAGACTGGCCACGGGTAGATCCAAACAGATGGTATAGATATGCACTACGGAAGGAAGGGACCATAGTAGGCAAGTCCTTGGTTGTGATGGTTCCCTTTTCAGCTGTCATCTTAATGACAGGCGAAAACCAATTAAAGTTGATGAATCCCCAGATAGAGGTGACAGAAAGGCGGGACACGGGGTGGTTCTGGTTGTCCAGGAACGGAGGGCCTTGCTCTACTGTAATTGTAACATACACCATGTCTGTAGTCAACAGTGCGTTGATGAGGACAGGCAGGACTTGGAGCCATGGGAGGGTTGTGCTGTCAGATCCGACAAAAAGAACCACTACATCATAAGCAGAGAGGACCCATGCCATGAGAGATAGTAGACACAGGTGAATATTCAAAATCCATCCCCATGCATTGGGCAAGGTGTGCTGTCGAGATATAAGAACCAGCAGTGAGATGTACAGCCAAGAGGCAACACTACAGGCGGCATTCACAATAGCACTCATTGTCTCGGGTGCATCGGGTGCAGAAGACAGAACAAGGCCATACAGTCGGTAGGCAGACAAACAGGTCAGGATGGTAGTGTAGACAGTCAGTCGAGGCAGTCGGTAATCATCAGCATAAGGAACAGACAGATCGCGGTGTTTGTCTTGGTGAGGGCTAAGAAAGTCTTGGTCTGGTACTGATTCTGATTCTGTGCCAGGGTGATTGGTGTGCTTCCATCTACGCTGCACTGACAGAACCATTGCACTTGTGGCTGCTGTGGCGGCTAGACTCCATAACAGCCACTCACTTTTCTCTAGAGTGTTCATGAAATCAATCCACTCGTATACAAGACAAGAGAGAGAGAGAAAGGAAGAAAGGAAGAGAGAAAGAGGTATCAGTGCATAGTGACACAATATAAATATATGTGTCGGGTATTATAATTGTTTTTTATTTCAAGTTGCATTTTTATTGTCCTCCATTCCGCTTGCTGGCAATGAATTGAAGAGAGCCGCAGTCAAACTTTATTCATTGGAGAATAGGACTCTGTGGTGTAGAACAGAAAAACGACCCACTAGCTGACTCCAGTGACATGTCTTTAGAAGATGAAGCCACTGTTATGTCTCTGTAGTCATGCTATTAAGCCATGATGACTATAGAAAGATTGATCTATCCTCTCAATCTTCATAGAAACCATAAAAACCATAAGCTTCTATTTCTCGTGGATTGGTTGGAAGCACCGGGCTCTCTAACAAGAGTCCCTGTAGTAAGAGAATGAAGTCTTTTCTGTTCTCCAATGCAATGACAATCGGCTCTTTATTTTGATTCTCCATTCGATTCTCTCCTGTGGATCTCTTCAGACACATCTTCACGCTATTTCTAATCCAATGTTGCTGAGCCTCACCCTTGTTATATAGCACCTTTTTCTTTTCCTTTTCTTCTTTTGAGTAGTATGTGTTTCTAGCCACTCTTACAGAAGAATCACCCACCTCACCGATCTGCATTGGTCCCACATCCCACAGATCAGAAACACACCATTCTCCGAGATGATTTGATCATTTTCTAGTAGAATATCTGGATCATTTACTGAGCAAAGATTTGGACTAAGATATTGGCTCAGAAATCTTTCTCTATTTCTTTCTTTTTTTCTTTTCTTTTTCAATGGCCTCTGATAAATGCTTAGTCCTTGAGTCAAAGATCTAATGAATTGTACTATGAATTAAAAAATAGATCCATGGTAAAAGACAGTAAGATTGTTTAAGGCTTCTCTTCAACATAATGTTCAAACTTAAAAATTTAGTGTGCAAAATAAATAAACAAATAAACAAATATTTATATTATAAATTTAGAAAGTGATCTAATTGTATTATTTTTATATATATAAAAAAAAAGAAGAAAGAAAAAGAGTGCACAAGAATTATTATTTCTATACAACAATAAAGATAAAAAGATACAGCCATTGATCAAGGGATGAGTAAGACAAGTGATAAGAATACCAAGACTATCTGACGATTGTTTGTTTCTCTTGTTACAATCAGGCATCATTGTCAGCATAATGTCTGATCTTGTAAACATGCCTTTTTGATTGTCATCTGATTGGAGTATAATATTCTACATTCTTAGCATTCCTGAGAACCGGTAGAGTGTAAGATGAGCTGCGGCAGGTGCTACGTGACTTGGTAGAATGACAGTCATGATCGGGATATAATATGTTATCATAGAAACAGTCTTTGGACACTTTTTCAGGTATATTATCGTCGACTCCAATAGACTGCACTAACACCAATGTGTCGTGATATTACTTTTCTTTTTATAGATAGTGGCATCTTTGGTGAAGAAGCCAACCAAAAGAAGAAATGTGAATGGTTTGAAGTCAGGCAGGCTAAGAATGAGTACATCTCTAAGATCTACCTATTGTATCATAAGTTAGTAGAAGTAGTGCGTGGAAATAGTATAAAAGTATTGAATTGAATGAATAAAGAGCAGAGTTCTACTACACGTTCAACTGTCCGGATTTCCTTTGATATATCTAAGATCAAAGACGACAAATGAACTGCAATTGGTCTATAGACCAGGAGATTTTTCGGGTCTTTAAAGGTGCACAGTATTACCTGTTACGTAATAAAATATTGCCCTTTTATGGGACTGTGTTTAAAATCAAAGGTTTGCAAGTATCTAAATTTCTATTTCTTTTTATGGAATACATCAATATCAAATTGTATTATCAATAAATAATATTGTTTATGAACAAAATTGTTAATAGATAAAATTGTTTATTATAATAATATAGCTAATAATACTATAGCTAATACTATACTATACTATTACTATAGCTACTGCTGTTCTAGGCGTATTCCTTCATAGTGTTGTAAAGGTGAAGACTTTTCCCCCTTGAAACACGTATAAGACAAGGGAGGGAAAACCATCCCTGAATTTACTGAGAAGCTATTACTGTATAACTTAGATCTTTGTAGCATAGAAAAAATATGTATATAAGTAGACCCAAATTCATACAATAAATCTTTGAGAAATATATCCTTTAATTCAAACAAACACACCTCTTGTTTTTTGGGTTTTCCAACAATAGCAATAGTAAATACACTATAAAAGCCTTGTGCTTTATTCTTGGGATATATATTACTATGCTTGGGAATACACCCTAAACAGTATTGATAATATAGAAGGAAGAAGACCACCTAAGGCTGCCTTGAGAAAGAGTCTTAACCTATCTAATAACAGAAGAGTGTATTAGTAATAATTCAATCAAGAGAGATAATATGCTTACCTTGTACTTAATACTTGTCTTTAGAATAACGAGTCATATATCATCTATTAGAAGAAGAGTCAGTACAATGTCTTATGGATTACATTGAACTCAAGCCTAGATGAAGACACTGCTTACCTTTTCATCACTAGGCTAGTCTTTAGTAGTGTCTATCACCTCCTATTGTTTCTTTTTGTTAATAATGGCACATTACCTTGCTCAGCTATTCTCATCTTGACGATTACTTGAGTGTTAAGTTGTATGTGCAGTGTGAGAAATAACAAAAGGATGGGATTATCAAAACAAATAATAATTTTTCTTTCTCTATTCTGGTGATGTATACACTAGCCTCCACCCATAAAACTCACAAGTCAAACAATTCACACCCTATTTGCCTTGGACCTAAAGGACAGTATTAGAAATAATACCTTGTTGTCATCAAGTACTATTGTTAATACCAGTTACAATGAGATAATTGAGGTGATTATAAATATTGTCAATAAATGAATACACTGTTCTCAATGTAAGTGAGTTTGGTTCTATTTTATGGACAATGATTAGAGTTAATTCTGTGTGTGTCTTATAATAAATATTTTCTTAAATATTGTTACGCTGCAAATACTATGGGCTTATAGTTAACACATTATGTCAAGAGAAGAATAGCAGTGACTGAGTTGTAATTTTGGAGTAATTCTTGTTCTACTTCTTGTCTTTACAGCCAATTCTATACTTTTTAATTGCAAAGTCAATAGTGATTGCTAAAACAGGTAAGTAGAGTTTGAAATTGATCATTTAGACAGCGAAAAAGCATTTTCAAACAGATTAGCCAATCATAATAATATTGTGATTTTATTCTCATAATATTTCTTTATATATCCCAAAAATCTTTGGGTGTGTACTTGTCGATTCGTACCAGACCGATCTATACTCAGAAGAATCTTGTGTCCGATGTCCATCTCTCTTCATCCCACTACTCTTCAGAGTGACTGCCCATATCAAAAAGTAGAGTAAAATAGAAAAAAAAAAAAGTCATGTGTCTTGCCACTGACTGTAGCTATTTTCTACTGCCAGCTGTTATGGACTTCATTTTCCCCCTACATCTGTATTTATAGGCTGCTCTTTTATAATAAGAAAGAGAGACTCCTTTCTTTTGCATTATTAAAAAAGAAAAAGAGAAAAAAAAAAGAGAAAAAAAAAAGACACACGGTCGGGAATTGAATGTCATTCTGTTTTCTACTGATACTGCTATGTGGTACTACTTATTTCACTTCTTCCGCCATGGACAGTAAAGACTTTGAGGTACTTGTCTTAAGCACCTACAACAGGTGTGACTCTATGGCACCGAGACAGAATAGAGCATTTCAAAGAAAAAAAGGGCCTTTGGAATAAGATCAATTCTAACTGTCTTTCTAATTGTCTTTCTAATTGTCTTTCTAATTGTCTTGTTTTTAATGTTTCTTCTCTTCCAATATCTGTGTGCCTTTGGGACATTAGGTGACTTCCCCACCCACCGATGGCATTTCAGCCCTTTCATTTTCCTCCCAAGCCAATTTCTTAGCAGCCTCTTCTTGGGATGAACAAGTGGGTTTTGTTTCTTCTACTTGCCACTTATGCTTGTAGGTGCGCATTTATGAAGTCCAGTCTTCTGGCAATACGATTCCCAGAACAGCCTACAGTCACCAAGGGCCTGTGTTAAGTGTAGCATGGAGCAAGGTACTCCTCCTCCCTCCTTCTCCCTCATAAAGAAAGAGACATGGGAGGCTGCCAGACAGTAGCTTACAGGTCTGTTGGGGGGTTTTTTTTCTGGTTAGGACGGCACCAAGGTAGTCTCGGGAGGAGGTGACGCTGTAGGAAGAATGTTTGATGTCACCACCGGCCAATTCACACAGATTGCATCCCACGAAGCACCTATCAAATCCATCCAATTCCTTGATCAGACACCCCATGTAGTGGCTACAGGGAGTTGGGACAAGACACTTCAGTACTGGGACTTGCGGTCTCCATCTTCCATTGGCAAACTGTCCTTGCCAGATCGATGCTATTCAATGGATATCCAGGGTTCTCTCTTGGTGGCTGGATGTGCTGAGAAGCATGTGATGATTGTTGATCTCACTGCACCTACCACACCCTTCAAGGTAAGTCACACCTTCTGCCTGTACTGTGGGGAACTGAGGGTGGAGTAGCAAGCCACTTCTCCCCTCAAATGGCAAACACGGACTGTATCTTGCTTCACTCAAGGCAGGGGATATGCAGTGGGGTCGATTGAAGGTAGGGTGGCCATCCAATACATTGAAGAGAAAGAGCAGAGGTAATTGTCTTTCTTTCTTTCATCAAAGAAAGAGTCAAGGCATTCATCTGAGAGAAACAATAGCAAAAACTTCTCCTTCAAGTGTCACCGTGACGAACAGAAGAATGTCTTTTCTGTGAATGCCATCAGCTTCCATCCTGGGCATGGGACATTCTCTACAGCAGGTGCTGATGGTACAGTGAGTTTCTGGGACAAGGACTCCAAGCAGCGTTTGAAGCTGTTTCCCAATCTGCACGGGACAATCCCTTGTACTGCCTTTAATCACAATGGCACCCTCTTTGCCTATGCCATGAGCTATGATTGGTCCAAGGTAGGTATGGTGTGTGGGTGTGTGGGTGTATCTGTAAAGGAAAAAGGAAAAAAAGAAAGGATCGATATGTATGTATGTTGTTTGTATGTTGTTTGTTAGGGACACCGATTTGCTCTCCCTACATATCCAAACAAGATACTATTGCATGCTGTGAAGGAAGATGATGTGAAGCCACGTGCTACTAAAAAGCGATGAAGCTACTCGATGAAGCTACTCGATGAAGCTATAAAGTGCAATGTGGGCGTGTATGTGTATGTGTATGTGTATGTGTATGTATATATGTGTATGTGTATGTGTATATGTGTATGTGTATGTATATATGTGTATGTGTATGTATATATGTGTATGTGTATGTATATATGTGTATGTGTATGTATATATGTGTATGTGTATGTATATATGTGTATGTGTATGTATATATGTGTATGTGTATGTATATATGTGTATGTGTATGTATATATGTGTATGTGTATGTATATATGTGTATGTGTATGTATATATGTGTATGTGTATGTATATATGTGTATGTGTATGTATATATGTGTATGTGTATGTATATATGTGTATGTGTATGTATATATGTGTATGTGTATGTATATATGTGTATGTATATATGAATATATATGTATGCATTCTATAGGTGTCTTTGTCTATTTTCACTCACTCACTCACCATACCTACCTTTTTCTTTTTGTTCATCACCCACACTACATATTTCCCTATTCATTCTTCTATCAATAATAAATAAATAATAAATAAAAGAGTGCAAGTATTCAGTTACTTTGTTAGCTGTAGAAATAAAATCAATAGATCACATCCTCCATGGATATAACATCCCTCCTCCTGTTGGATTTCATGTCAAGGCAAGGGTGTACAGTGATAATGCCATGTCAGCCAGTGGTACTACAATAGAATGGGAATTGAATTGTCACTACAATAGCACTGTCACTATTTGCATGTAAGAACAGTGACAAAAGGAGAAGTGTCCCTGGTCGGGGAATAGAATGACTAAGGAGAAAGGCAGAGGGGTCGGCTTTCATTTTTGCCTTGATCAAAAGAGGAGAGTGCACGGGCCTTGTTTTGATAGATGAGGGGGGGGGAAAGGGAGCCTCTCTCTATTTTGCCCTTGCTACTCTTTTTACCCTTTTATAGTCCTACAGACCTCCTTCTTCCTGCCTATTAGAGTAAGAATCCAACCACCAATAGGAGTCATCTTTCTAGAGTGGAGTTATTTATTCTTTTTCTTTTTTTTTTTTTTTTCTTTTTTCATTAAGGATGAGGCGTGTACAAGTAAGTAGGGAAGGACATGCAAGTGTCGTGCTTGGTCTGGTGTGTAACCATATGGCAAGAAGTGTGAACGAAAGAAGTAACTGCAGACCCTTGTGTCGATCTATTTGTGTGGACTGTTCATTTACCTTCTAGCACCTTATACTGCTTTATAGCACCTTATACTGCCTTATACTGCCTTATACTGCCTTATACTACTTGAGCGTGAGTGAGGAGAAGATGTGTTATAGTGGGGTTGAATATCAAGGACATCGGAGACACGCGTCTGATTGCATTTCCTTCCTTATGAATGTGTATATAAAGGAAAGACATGTCTTGAGAGTTAATTACTTTATTCTTCATGGACAGCCTCAATTCTTGTCAATATTCGTCAAATGTCAGTGCCAATGCAAACACACATGCAGGTACTACACCAAGCACTACAATGACTACAATGACCACGAGCACTACAAAGACTACTACAGAGACACGCCGGCCCTACATCACATTTGAGGCTACAGAGTCTGTTCTACTTCCATGTCATCCTACCACATACACCACATACACCACCACCCCACTCTCTCGGCGTAGGAGTGTCGAATCCAAAGAGACAGACCCTTTAGATTCCACCCAGCGTCACAAATGGACAGACAATGTCGCAATTGATGCCTATCCCTTGGCATTTCCTTACCACAATGACACCATCTTTATGCCTACAGTTGAGTCAGGCAGAACACGATTTGACAGTATAAGTACCATTTCCTCCCTCCAGAGTAGTCGAAGATCAAGCACCGTGTCACCTGTGTCACCTTCCTCTGCCTGTTCCATCTCTTGTTCTCTGTCCCTTCACCGTCCTTCCATTGAGAATGATTCACTGTTTCCCTTGGCTGCTACTACTGCTACTGCTACTGCTACTACTGCTACTGCTAATACTGCTACTGATAATACTGCTACTGCTACTGCTAATACTACCACCACCACCACCAACACCACCAACACCACCACAAAGAAACGCCGCCATACAGCCTCCTCTTTTTTCACCACCGTGGATCGATGGTTTACTTTTCCCCATATAAAACAAAGGCCACACAGTCTAGACCTTATGGCCTTTCCAGACACTATGCAGGGACATGTTCATGCCTTGACCACCAATGAATCTTATGCACCCATCAGCTTCTCCTATTCAAGAACGCCTTCATCCACCCCAACTTATGCTATGCCTCTACTTCCACGTATGTCTCCTAAAGGTCGCCAACTATGCTCAAAGGTCTTTCATCGCCTGTTATCACACCCTTCCACAGGGTAAGGTGACTGCCTATGTTCAGGCGTTGACTATTCTCTTGTATTTTCTTGTATCATTATTTATGCAGCTCACCCTACCTTGTATCTAATTCTAATAAAACCCTTAAAAATGGTATATTTTACACATACACACTCTCTTGCACTCTTGCTCTCTTATGCAGATATCCTCTTCTTATCTAGGCAACTGTGACTCTCCTTCACTTCACTTCTCTCCTATTCTAGTGACGTGGAGTGTGGATTCAATTTTCCTACTCATTGTAAATAAAATAAAATAAAATAAAATAAAATAAAAAATAAAAAATAAAAAACCCCTGCTTCTTCCCGCTCATGACCAACGGAAAACGAAAAGGATCCGTAGAAAGACACGACTTGGACGACCGCACGGGTCAAAAAAGAGTGCGTTTCCAGCCAACGCATGACAATGATATTGAAATTGACCACCAAGATGCCCTTGAGCCCACAAAACAACGCCGTGGGGCTGTCAACACCGACGCCTATGCCAGTGACGATGAAGTGGATGGTGGTGTTTACAGCAGTGACAATGACAGTGATGAAGAGTCTGGTGTAAAGGGAAAAGGAAAAGCAGTAAATGAAAGTGCAGGAGATGACTTTGATATGTTTGGTGACGCCGACCTTCCTGCTATGCCGGCCAAAAAAAAGACATTGGCGATGGGTGATATTGAAGGACAGGAGTTTGGCTCGCATGATATGTCTGACGATGATGACAATGATCATAAAGAAGGAGAAGGAGAACGCCCCAAAAAGAAAAAGGCACCGTCTGTCATGGCCTTCAACATGCAACAAGAACTGGAAGAAGGCAGTTTCGATGCTCAGGGTAACTATGTGCTTAACAAGGGAGATCCACAGGCATTCCATGATCGCTGGATGGAAGGAATCTCCCGTCGAGATATAAAGGCAGCACGAGAAGCCCAAGCCAAAAGAGAAAAGGCAGAGGCCCTACTGGAAGCAGAACGACAGGCGTCTATGCCACAAACAAAGACAGGCATTTACAAGGCCATGGTGGTGCACTTGAAGCCAGGCCAGAGTGTGAGTGAGGTGTTGGCAGGACTGGGAGGAGGGACAAGCCAAAAGGTGCCTGCTTGGAAGCAAAAGTTACTGGACAAGAAGAACAAAACAAAGAAACCAACACAACAACTGAATGAAGAAGAAGAAGCCAAGAGAAAGGCAACTGTAGAGAGGATCACTGAATTGGCAGACCAAATGATGGCATTGGGACATTTTGATATTTACCAAGACACCTATGAAATCATGTTGCGTGTGTTGAGACAAGAAGGGGTTGTAGGAGAAGAGTGGGTGCCAGACCACTGATAGCCGTCAAAAACAAGACAAGACAAGACATAACAAAACATAACAAAACATAACAAAACATAACAAGACATAACAAACGTGCTGTATATCGTATTTAATCCTTCTTCTTATAAAGAGACCCACCCCAGTACAAAAACACTTGTAGAACAAGCACAGCATTAAGCACACTGGCTAATAAAACACCCACCAGCATCAAAGTATCATCCAACTCAGTCATGGTCGTAAACACTCTAGCAGTGCTGCCTGCAAAATAGTTAATCACTGTAAACACAGACAATTGGCCTGTGGACTTGTTCTTATAGTTGGTCATGATCTGGGGCAATTTACTAGCAAGACTGAGGGGGATGGTGGCCGCATACAGTCCAGCCATCCACCAGGAAGACACCCACCATGTGCTTGTCAGGCAGTGGAACAGACACACAAACACAGCGGCTGTCAGCACCATGGACTTTTGTTGACCCGCATAGTGAAGAATCAGCATAGTAATAGCAATGTTCTGTAGGGAAATAAAAAAGATTTCTCCGTACGTGCTGAATGGATTGTTCTGTCGCAGGTTGTAGGCAAGGACAATGGCATACGACAGGGTTTCCAAAAGATACGAGGTCAGTGACAGCCCTTGGGCAGAGGCATTGCGGGTGATGGTAAGGATTTGAGGAATCTTGACAATAGAGCCTCCCAAGACAATCCCCAGGCCCAGTCCCTTGGAGACTGTGTACTTGAGACAGGGCATATGTGTCAGGTTCATGTCAGTAACAAGTTCATGGTAACAAGACTCGCCAATAAGGCCTTCCAGCGGATGACGTAGAAATGCAGGCAGGAGCATGGTTCTCTCAACAGGGCAGAAAGAAGAAGAAGGAAAGAAGAGGGAAAGAGAGAAGGGAGAGTGACGTGTGGGCCTTAAGAACGCACAAAGCAAGTCACTTGTTCTTGTATGCCTCGTACATCTCATTCCATGCTGCCCCAGACAGAAGCAGCCCTCCACCACATCCTCCACCACTATGCACTGTACACACAGGACCGCATCAGCCACCACCTGCCTACAAAGCCACTGGTGGTGGGTGTGTCAGGGTGTCAGGGCAGTGGCAAGACCACCCTTTGCCATACGCTTGTCTATCTCTTGGCACAGGCCCCCTACCACCTCACTGCCCTTGCCTTTTCACTGGACGATGTGTACCTGACACGGGAAGAGCAGGCCCAACAGACCTTGAAAGACCCCACCAACCCACTGACACAGTTCCGTGGCCAGCCTGGTTCTCATGACCTGGCACTGGCCTGTCGTACGCTCGACTCTCTTTTGGCAGTAGACACGTCCCAGGGCAAGCTGCCTGTTTATAACAAAAGCCTCCACCATGGCCTAGGAGACCGTACGCCAGAGAGTGAATGGCCTGTGGTGGACCTGCCTGTCCAGATTATCCTTTTTGAAGGCTGGTCACTGGGATTCAAGGCCTTGTCTGACTCAAGTCTTGTAGCCTCCTATGACACCACACCATCACTAAAGGCAGTACCACTCCACCACCTTTTGTCCATGAACCAGAGCCTCAGGGCCTACGATGCACTGTACGCCTACTTTGATATCTTTGTCCAGCTGTCTCCTGTCCATCTCCAGGCAGTGTATCGATGGCGACAGGAGCAAGAAGACCAGAGCATCAGTGCACATGGAATGGGTCTGAGTGAGGAGCAAGTGCGTGTTTTTATTGATACCTACAGGCCTGCGTATGAACTGTACCTTCCTTCTCTCAGTGCACAGGGGATGTATGGACTGACGGATGCTGTGCGTGGCTATGAAGGACTTGTGCGCACAGACGGCGGCTACAGTGGATCCAATCGTCATCTTCATCTCTTGTTGGATGATGATCGTCGGGTGGTAGAGAAGAGCTTTAAGAAGGAATTCAACCGGCCCTCCTTTTCTTCTAATTTTGTGGGATGGCCAACGTCGTCTTTCTGGGTGCGTTGTGCAGTGGCAGCTGTCGTGGGGATTGTTAGCTATGTGCCTATAGGTCGTGTAGGGGGCTGGATTATTAGACATAAGAGAAGAGCACTGGGATAAAGTAGCAGTAGAAACCACACCCGCATCCACATCCACATCCATCTCTATATACTGTTTATGTAGATTAGAGTGCGATTATTTATTACACTTATTATATTTATTATACTTATTATACTTATTACACTTATTACACTTATTACACTTATTATACTTATTATACTTATTATACTTATTATACTTATCATTTACTACTATTATTATCTATCATTCTTGTTTGCATTCTTGTTTTCATTTTCTACCAATAAAAGATCCTTCTCTAATGAACTTTTTCTCTTCCTTTTCTTCTTCTTTTTATAACAACAACCCTTTCCTCTACTATAACACCAGTCCCAATCCATCCAAATGTGTACATAGCCAACACATAGTCCCTTGCCATGGAATCCGCCAAAAATTAAGCCAGTAAAGAGGAGAGGTCCTTGTTATTTATTTGTGACAACTCCAATGACCCAATAAGCGACGCCCCCTCCTCCCTCTTTTTTTTTTTTCCTTTCTTTTTCTGCTTATTATTTTTGTATTTCTGCTCTTTCAGCGAGTCGCCCTCTTTATTTATTTTTATTTTTTATTTTTTATTTTATTTTATTTTTTCCTATTTTTATTTTATTTTATTTTTGTGTGTGTGTGTGTGCGTGCGTGTGTTTTTCTTATTATTTTTGTGTGTATTTTTTCTTCTTCTTCCGCTTACCAACGCGCTCATCTCCTAGTGTGAAGAAAGTATTCTCATTGTGTCCTTGTGTGCTGGATAGTCTACGCACCTGAATTCCCTTCTTTCTTACACAACACGACACTACGCTGAATGCTGCCACAAGAGTCTCCTCAGTACTCTCCTGGTACGATTGTGTTTGCCAAACTCAAAGGCTATCCCTGGTGGCCAGCAAGAGTAAGCTTTTCTTGTCTCTGTAGTGAGGCCCTAGACTGATGGGGTGCCCATAGATTGAACTCGACCAGAACGTACCTGCCAAGGTGCTCAAGTCCAAGAGTAAATCCAAAGGCCCAGTGTGGACAGTGCTATTCTATGGGTCAAAGGACTAGTAAGTGGCAGGAGAGAAAAGAGAGAGAGAGAGAGTGTGTGTGTGTGTGTGTTTGTGCTGACCCTCAGTCAGTGGGTTCTTTGGACAGGATGCTATTCGTCCATTCGACAGTGCAACCGTTGAACGTGATCTCAAGGCAAAGAAGTTTAGAGGCAAGGATCTAGAGAATGCAGTGCGCCAGGCATTGAGTCCAGAAGCATTTGAAGAGAATGAAGAAGAAGAGGAAGAAGAAGAGGAGGAAGAAAGAGTGACTGTGGAAAAGACAAAGAGAAGAGCAAAAAGAGCAGTTGTTGAGGCTGAACCTGTGAAGCAAAGGGCACAGACACGGAAAAGAGCTCTTTCTGTGCATGAAGACAGTGAAGTGAGTGTGCCCAACAAGCGACGACTGCGAAAGGGAGAGGAAAAACCAGAGAAGATGGAGAAGATGGAGAAGATGGATATTGTTGAAAAGGTGGATATTGTTGAAAAGGTGGAAAAGATAAAGGTGGAAAAGGTAAAGGTGGAAAAGGTAAAGGTGGAGAAGATGGAGAAACCCACCAGAACAACCAAATCCACCCAACCCACCAGAACAGAGACAGTGGCTGCTATAAAAACAAGAGACAGAAAAAAAAGAGTAAGTCATAGAAGGCATAAGAGGACACCTGTTATTAAGCTGTGGATCCAAACAGTCCAAATCCATGTCAGTAGAGCAGGAGGATGAACAAGAAACAAAAGGAGCAGAAGAGTCCCCTGTGACATCCACTCACAAACTCAAGGAATCCTCAGTATCAGAGCCAAACGACAAGAGAGGAGCCACACACAGCAATAGCCACGATATACTAAGAAAGTCCTCCGAGTATAAAAAGGTGTATCATATCAGGCACAAACTCCAGAAGCTGGTCTATGATAAAAAGCCAGTAGGTAGCCAACAGAGAAAGAAAAGACTAACCAGTGACAAAGGGAGAAATTGCTGTGAGTGACTATTCAAGGATATCTCAAGCAGTAAAGGAGGTGGAGGAATGTACAATGACTTATGATCTACTACGGGTAAGCAGGAGGACACGGCCAAAAAAAAGGCACATAGAGAAACTAAAAGAGTGGATCGTAGGATACCAAGATTGGCAAGGTGGTAAAAGCTGCATGCACATATCACTATGCTGGAGATGAGGAATATGATATCAAAGGACGCTGTCAGATGCTGATGAGGGATTGGAAAGGACTGTTTACCGTACCACAGCCCATGGAAGATATATCACCTGGAATAGCTACCAGTGAAGTGTCCCCAGTAGCAGCAGTAGAGAGTGCAGTACCTGCAACCACACCACAGCCACAGCCACAATCACCAGTAGCAGCATCACCACAGCCACAGCCACAACCACAGCCACAACCACAACAATCACCAGTAGCAGCATTACCACAATCACCTCTGCCATCATCATCATCACTCCCATCTTCTATAGATACATCTGCCTCAAAAGAGATGCCTCTGGTAGATAAGCTGCTTCCTGTGTCTGTGGTAGATACTTCGGTCGTCATTAGCACCGAATGTGAAATAGCAGATATGTCCAATGAAAACTATAGCCAAAGATTAGATGAGTCTTCCATACTTCAGCTGTAGACAGAAGAAGCACAATGGTCATAATGAATGGTATTCCAGAGAAGATCCCCAAATGTGCTCATAATAGACGATGAACATTAGCCAAATGAATCATTCATAGGAAAGCTACAGAAGCAGCAGTGGACCAGGAAATGTATAAATGTACAATCTATCTTTCTCCATTAAAAAATCACCTTCATTGATATCTGAACACTTTGTATTTTATTCCTTTTTCACTGTAAACAAAGCTGGATAGTGGTACAACCACTTAAGATAAAGAGATGGGGCAAAAGTCCTTTTTATTTTCTTTATTTTTCATAATACTTATTTTCTTATAATGTCTGACTCATCTAACACTGCAAACATCTTCAACAGAACCCTCGAGATGTATAGAAAAGATACTAGCACTGAGATTCGCTTAGTTATCCTTCATCAGATGCTGAATCTGAAATCTACTCAGGTCGAGGCATCTCGTATGTTCAGCGTGCCTACTACCACTATAGGGTACATTTTAAGGTACTTCAAGGAGACAGGCTCAGTGATTCCTTCACTCAAGAGTGGTAGAGAGAAAACTTTAGACGACAGGGCTTTCTGGTGGTTAAAGAGAACTGTTTTGAGCAATTCCCAGCAAAACATAGTAGCCATAATAGCGGACATGGCCATCAAGGTATCAGAGAATAACTTGATGAGATGAGCTTTCATTCATTCAGTCCGGTAGTCAAGTCTCTTTTGACATATAAATATAAAAGAATATAGTCTTGATTTTAGTAGGCTCAAGAACATATCAACTGGACTCATGAACAATAGCAGAAGATAGTCTGGTTCGATGAGTCCACAGTAGAGCTGATGAGCTATGACAGGGAGATCAAAGTTATCAGGCAGTGTGGTATGGCCTTTGATCCCAAGAATGTCCCAGAAACAAGGAAGTTTAGAGATGGATTATAATGGTAGGCAGAATAAACTCCAACAAGTATATCAATGTCTTGGGAGAAGTCTACTTTCATGAACTCAAACACCACTCTCCTAAACCCTGGAGTCAGATTCTGCCTACAGGAGGATAATGCTAGACCCTATACGAGTAAGATAACTTAATAATGCAAGGCAGCAAAGGGTATAGCAATGGCTCTTTACTGGTCCACACAAAGTCCCAATCTCAATCCAATTGAGTATCTGTCGATCCACCCCAAAAATACTATTAGGAAGAATAGAATGTTATATACCACCAAGGAAAAGTTGGAGGCTGTTCTAATGCTAGTGTTGGAAATAGGGAGACCTAGCCATCTATTTCAAGAGAACCTATTATAGTAATACCATATATATGTAATGTAGGGTAGCATAAATAGTGAGAACAGATGCACCCTTTGCATCCTTGAGAAATATGTCTTATAATTCTAAACAGTACACTTTTTGCTTAAGGATTTCGAACAATTATTTCTCCATTTTCTAATATTCTATGAACGTAACCACTGCCTGAGAGTTCTTCAACAAACAAGCATCTGTCTTCAATGGTGATAGCAAGTCTATAGATATTGGTTCTTGGATGGACGAAATAGGCGAATGGGGAAAAGGTCTATTTGACCAATTGAGCCCTTTCTTGACTACAATGCTTCTCAAGACAAAGCTAGGCGGTAAGGCTGCCAAATCAGTGGAGACCAGTGTCATCAAGACACCCGAGAACCTGTATGCATCCCTGTTCAAGAGCTTGCCTGTCCATGGATACATGAATGAGCCTATAGTCAAGCTTTCGGGAGGATTGTGTTTTGAACAGCACACACCCACAAACTGCTCTGAAGAAGCCATAAGAATCTACACCCTTCTGGGTGTCTTCAAACATTTCTGACTATGCAGTGGCCACTGCTCTTAGCAAAGCTTTCCTCATCACCTGGGCCTTCACAGGTATGTCTTTTAGCTGAGTCAGGAGACTAGTTTTGTCCCAGACGAACTCATCATTCTACCATTAGTCCTAAACATTACAAGTCTCTTATTTCCCGCTCTTATCTTTGTTCTTGGCTTTCGTTATAATCATTAGATTGTTTATTAAATACTATAGAATTAGATCGCAGTATAGAACACTCTCGTATAAATACTCGATGAATTTTAAAAATAAAACGATATCCTGATATCTGTTCCCTACCTGTACTCTGACCTTGTCTTCTCTTGTCTCTTACCTTTGTTCTCTTCTTATTCTTCTTACCTGTCCCTAACACACAACACCTAGTGCCTCTGCTTCTTTCCCTACCTTGACCCTGATCTTTACATCTATAAACCCCATAAATAATTATTTTATTTTAGATATAGAACTACCAATTTGTATACATTATGTTGTAATCACAATGACAACAGTAGCGGTCACAGACTGATTATTAAATCGTCTCCTTTCTACAATGTAATTCATAGTTAAGACACCACATATTAAAGTCTACTGAACAGGCCATTATTATTGTTGGGAAATAGGGGATGAAGAACATACACCCCTGAATCACCATAAGACTTTTTATTGTAAAAGTAGTCAATGTACCTTAGAAGAAAAGTATATAAACCTGCTCAATTGATAGTAAAAGCAATCTGAGAAATATATCTATTACATTCCTAAACCACAACGATCATGTGATTATTTTATAAATAATAATATAAAAATCTCTTCGACCGGGAATTGAACCCGGGTCTCCCGCGTGACAGGCGGGGATACTTACCACTATACTATCGAAGAACTTCTGTTTCTGCTAAAGATCACTTTTTTTCAAAATTCGTAAGTTCAATCCAAAAATTCAAAAACGTCCATCCGTCTCCAAAAAGCTGCATCCATCTGCATCCATCATCAATCCATCTTCCCCCATCTCCCGACTATCTTCTACAAAAGTTTCAGACCTCCAGCTCTCAAACTTGACCAGATCCACCATGTTCTCTTCTCCAGCAGGACAACAACACCTTTTGGCTAATGCCACCACCACCACCACCGAAGCTCAACTTATCTCGGCAGTGACGTCACTCCAACAGAGCTTTGCTCAAATGGCTTCTGAGCACACCCATCAGAAGCAGAGACTTGAGGCCTTTGAGGCCATTATGGAAGAAAACAAGCAGCTGAGAGAGACTGTGGCAGCCCTTGAGGCAAAGCTTGCTGCCTTGACTAATAGGGCAACTCCTGTGATACAAGAGGTGACACAGGCACCAAAGAACCACCAACAGGCTGAGAAGACAGCCAAGGACTCCACATGGGCTACTGTAGCCAAAAAGACCTGCCCAGCACCTTCAACTAGGAGAGTGGAATCTGCTGCATGTGCCTTCACCATCCAAGAAGGTCCTAAAGGTTACACTTATGTGTACATTCCAAGAGGCAGACGCATGAACTGCCCAGAGGCAAGACGCCTCCTGAGAACCCTTGGCCTGGAAACAGGTAGAATCCTGGATGTGTGTTTCCCTGCCCATTCTGTTCTTGGTCTTTTGGTCCATGTCCAGTATGTTGAGTCTCTTACTGCAGTCTTGAATAAGGCCAAGGTAGATATCTACAAGAACTTTGACCCTCTGGACCCCAAGCATCTGGCATGAGATTGTTTGGACAGGTAGATTAACAAAACTGAACAAAGATAATTTTTATTGAGTAAAGAAAGGTTCACTATTTATACTTTTGGTAGGTGCTTATCCTTCAGTGGCTTCTACCTTATGGTAGGATAATCTATTCTACCTTATAGTAGTCATGATAGTCAACCTTATGGCTGCTTCACAATTACAACTAAATGGTTGGTGGGGACATTCTACCTTATGGTAGAATTCACTCTCTTTGACCTTATGGTTGGTGTCTATATTACTACCTTATGGTAGTATTAATAACTGCCACCTTATGGTTGGCTCATATGTTTTACTAAGTTGTAGTATTATTAGATTCAACCCTATGGTTGGTTCCTGGGATAAGCACTTTATTATTGAAACCATTAATTATTATGAGTCTTTACTCAATTGACTCTGATAGGTCAATATTGTTCTGTTAGGATTATTAATGAAGATGGCTCTTGTTAAGTGTCCAATAGTACACTGAGCTTTAGAAGGTGATTTGTAGTTACAACCAATCAGTGAGATGATACAGAGATGTACTATGGTACTTGTGTGCACTCAAGCTTTCATAGAGTATTCTGAATGTTACAGCACACTACTCATGTTGACCTATTCATAGAGAATCTTTGGATTGAAGTTAGAACACAACACACCCTGCAAGAAAACAGGCCAAGCTTCTTCATCATTTTTGAGGTGCTCCTGGACACTTTGGTAGTCATCTGCTTGTGAAGCTGATTCATTGTCTGAAATGAATCTCTTGCCACTTTGCAACTGACCTCTCTCTTGTCTCTCTCCTTCAGAATGGGCATGTGCCCAGTGCTCTTCTTGGCCTTGAAACAGCCAGTTTCCTTATATCTCTTTACAATGAGGGAAACAGACTGTTGACTAACTCTAAACCTAGCAGAAATGGCAGCATGGCTGGTCCCATTTATGGTGGCCTTGTGAGCAATGAGACATTGAGTGAAGTCATTGATATTCTTCTTTCTGTTCCCAAGAGGTCTCATGGGTTGTTTGGTGGTGTTAGATGAGGTAGACATTAGAGTGGAAAAGCAATAAATGAAGAATGTCTAATTGAAAAAAATTAAGGGTAAAATTAGGGTCTGAATTTGAAATAGCCATTGTTTTGTGAGGAGCCACTGTACTAATGGCACCAGAGCTCTTTCGCGTAATAAATATTACCCCAAAGAGTTATAATAAAATCTACAGCAAACATTACAATCACCCATCCGTCAACACCAACACCCCCCGCCACCTATATCACACTGGATCCATTAACCACGGACCCCACCTCAGCACCACCCGCCAAACCCTTCGAGTTTGGCCTTACCAACGTCCCTAAAAGCAGAAAAGAAAAACTGCTTGCCAAACGCACCCAAGCAAGAACCGAGGAGAACAAAATGTCCAAGGTGGAAAAGGCCGACACCCACGCCCAACAAATGCTGCAGATGATGGCGGCAATCCAAAAACAGATGGAGATCTTTGGACTCTGTATCCAGGAATTGGAGGCCCAATTGAAGGCCAAGGATGCAATGATTGCATCCCTCCAGGCTCAGGCCACTACCAGCACCACCAACACCACCAACACCACCACCCCTGCCACCCCTGCCACCCCTGCCAAGCAGGACAACTCGACTGCTGCTTCAAAGCATGCCCCAACCTCCACACCCACACCCACACCCACCACCTACGCCAGCATGGCAAAGAAGAACCCCCAGGCCAAGAAGCCTACAAAGGCCAAAGCAGTGCTTAAGGCACAAGCAGTACGTGCCTTGCAGGAGGCCACTGGACCCTCAGTGTACGAATTTGTATACGTCCCTTGCCGCCGATACCTTAAGTATGGCCAGGTCCGCAAGATGTTGGGATTGTTGAAGATCCAACAGTCACGGATCATTGACATCCACTTCCCGGCAAGGGGAACAGTTGCGCTGCTGGTCCACAGCAGCTACAAGAAGGAACTCGAGGAGCACCTTGAGAAGCTTAAGATCAGTCCAGTGAAGGACTTCAACCCTGTGTCCACTGCAGTCATTGCAGACCCAAAGCTCCAAGGGGAAACCAACAGTACCAAGGCTGCAAAGGCCCAGGAACTCTTTGACCAGAGAGTGTCAAACACCTGTCTTCGTTCCCCCACCCACTTAGGGTACAGCATTGCTCGCCACTTTGGCTCTGGTAATGTCACTCCCTGCCTCTCTGCCACTGCCTTTGAGAAGCTCTTGGCGGATCTCAAGGCCAAGACCCCAGTTGCCAGCCGCCCCGCCACCCTTGAAGAAGAGGCCATCCAGGCATTTGGATCAGGCTCAGCTATGGAAGAAGATGAGGGAGACGCCCAAAACATCCACCGAGAAGAATTATGAATAGACTGAAGATTGGTCTATTGAATGCTTGTGGAATCAGGCCCAAACTGGTGAACGTTCTGAATGTGTGTGTGCAGAATGATATTGATATACTTTTAGTGACAGAGACTTTCCTGACCAAAGACATGCAAATGTTGAGGTGCCCCTGGATACAAATACACAACTATGCTACAGCCCATGGTGATGCTGGATGAGGTTTTGATGGAGTTTTGTTCTTTATTCGTCCTGACTTTCCTTACCATGTACATTCCTTACCAATTACTAATCCTTTTGTGGTCTCCTGTAGGATTGGCCCATATACACTCCATGGTCTGTACCTACCTCCGAGGCTGTCGTCTAGTGAGGCTGCGGAAAGGTTGAATTCACTACCCATAGACAACTTCACACTCGTCCTTGGTGACCTGAATACACGTTTAGGCCGCCTGACTGGAGATCATGGCATAAACAACAGACATGTGGGATTTGAAGACTGGATCCGCCGTCAGGATCTAACCTTGTGGAACTCAGAGTTGGCATTTGGCTTGCCTACATATGAGCGAATTCTAGCAGATGGTCGTCGGTTTGCTAGCATTATTGACCTGTTCCTGTCAAGAAGCTACAACTTCTCCGAAGTGTGCTTGCACATTAGGGACGATCTGACGTTAGGTTCAGACCACCACTTGTGTGAGCTGTCCTTTCAGCCGGTGCTCATGCCACCGCTCATGACAGAAACAGCTGTCCGTTGCCTCTGGAGACTGCAACGTTTAAACAAACAAACAGTCTGTGACCAGTACAAGCGATGTTTTGCAGAGAACACAGGTGAACTGCAAAGAGAGATCCAAAAAATATTGGAAGACAAAACCCCGTTGTGCTCTGTTAAGATGGAGGACTTTGCTGAGAGACTCAATGAGTCAATCTACAAGGCCCTGGATGATAGCGTAGGGCGCGCACAATCCCATCCAAAAGCTTGGAAAAGCTACTGGAATGCTGATCTACAACAGTTAGCTGACCGTCGTCAAGAACTTTATTGTTTTAGACGATGGGTAGGCAATGATATTGAATGCATTGAAGCCCACTGCTTGTATGAGGAAGCGTGTTTAGCTTTGAAAAAGGCTATAAGGCAAGCACAACAACAAACCTGGCATGTATTTTGTGATAAAGTCCGTAAGGGCTTAACAGAGATGACAAGTGCTGTGAAAGGAATGAGGCTGCGGAGACGTTTGCCAATTTCCCTGTCATCTTCAGAGGGCCCTCGGCATGCTGCCAATTGCATGATTGACCACCTAGAGAGAGTGTTTGGCGGATCTACGGAAAGACAGGAGCGTAAGGAGTTTACTCTCCAAGACAATCCAGTCCCATGGGACGTAGACTTTATTCACTCTGCTATTCGAAAGATGCCAAATCGAAAAGCACCAGGCATTGATCATATTAGAGCAGAAATGCTCAAACCCCTAGTTCGAGTGCTAGTGCCTCTGTTACATCAGATCTTCACATTGTGTTGGAGATGGTCGTGGACGCCTGTGGCCTGGAGAACAGCACAGGTGGTACCTATTTACAAAAACAAAGGAGAGCAGGATGACCCTAGTAACTATCGGCCTATTAGCTTGACATCGGTGTTTCGTAAGCTCTTAGAAAGATGTATAGCTGGGGAGCTCCTTTCGACCATGCCTGCATTGGACATGGCTCAAGGTGGATTTCGCGCTCGTCGTGGAACTCTAGACCAGGCCCTCTGTCTCCACGAACTTATGGGGTTGTACGCTGCCCAAGGATCAGGAGAGCAAGATCCAAAACCTCCAGTTGTCGTCTTCCTAGATATTAAAGCTGCATATGATAGTGTGGAACGCTCTGTCATATGGGAGTCGCTGATGCCCTTCGTGTCTCAGCCGTTGCTCTTGCTACTACAGAATTTGTTTGATGACATTGTGGTGAATGTGATTCTGAAAAATGTAGCATCCCGGGACATTGCACCTAAACGAGGAGTCTTACAGGGTAGTATTCTTTCTCCATTTCTTTATTCTATTTTCATTGATACTCTTCCACGTTTCTTGAGGTTTGCTTCGGTATCCCCAATACTGGTTGGTATGCACCCACCTACCATGGGACGGTCCATTAATCTCTGTGCTCGAAATCCTTTCTCTTTTGCTTCCCCACAGGCAACTGTTCACGCATTGCTTGACAAGTTACAGAATTCCCTTCACAATCCTTTTCCTACTTCTACAGTTTTGGATGACTCTTCTGAGTTGTCAGATTCCTCTTACAGTCCGTCTCATGTCACTGTTACTTGGGCTCCTGTGAATTGTTTGTTGTATGCTGATGATGTGGCTCTTATGGGCTGCCCAGAAGATATACATCGAATGCTGGCACTTGCCAAAATTCACTCGACCCTCCTTGGTTACAAATGGAGTCCCTCCAAATGTGAAGTACTCAATGCCCCGGCCAATGTGCCGTTTTACCTCTATGGCAACAAGCTTCCAACCTGTGATACTTTCAAGTACCTTGGTATCCCCTTTTCACGTCAAGGTATTAACCAAGACGCACTTTTCTCACACTCACAAGTCAAGGCAATTGCAGTAATGCAAAAGCTGAGAGGAATGGGTGTAAACATGTATGGCTTTGGGATTACAGCAGCCCTAAGAGTGTATACTGTTTTTGTTTGGCCTATCCTTGAGTATGGGTTGGCTATTTGTAATGTCAATAGACTAGGCATCTGCCCGCTACAAATCTGTCAGTCTGCTTGTCTGAGACTTTGTCTTGCTAGATCTGCTACTGCTAGGTTTGGAACGATCCAGGTTGCCCAATTAGCTGCCCTCCCTAACATATACTCTCGTTTTCTTTATCTGCAAGCCAAATTTGTTGAGCGCGCAGCTACCCTTCCTGAAGACACCCTCCTCTGGTGCCTTGTCCCGCAGCTTGAAGCACCCCAGAGTAAAGCCAGATGGATTAAGCTACGTGGCAATGTACTCTGGCAAAATGCTCAAAGAATAGGACGGGCTCACAACCCTCCTAAATATCCATTAAAAGTAGCTTATCTTGAACGTCTTCAAAGTGAAATTACTAGTCTAGTACGTGGCAAGAATCCGCTGGTGATGGTAGCCCATGGACTATGTAGACCTGTTTGGGATCCAATCCTTCTACTACCGTGCATGCGCAAAGAAAGACATCGTCTACTAAAATGGAGGATTGCTTGGTTACCACCAACACCTTCAGTTCCTTGCCAATGTGGCCACCCATCTGCCAATCGGGACCACTTTCTCACTTGCACATTCGTTGACCATGAACGCTCCACGTTCTTGTTCTTCCTAGTTCCTGCACCACCACAAGACATTCATCCAATTGACTATTGTCTAAATCTTCTGCCGCGCACGGTTAAGTCTTTTGTTGAATGGCGAGACCTTTGGCCCAGTTTGTTAATACTGCTGCAAGCCATTGATCGAGCCACGTCTACTCGAGACTTTAAGGTAGAGCCATCAGCTGGTAGCCTGCTCATTGAGGCTGCTGATGGGTGTGTTGAGCAGGAACGCCAACGCCGCCATAGAGTGCAAAGACTCCTGCAGCAACAGACGCTGTATCCTCACTTCTCCTCCGATCTCTCCTCTACCACCCATTCTTAACCCGTTTAGCAAAGCCAGAAGCTGCTAGTGTAGTTGCTACATATATTCTCAAGATTGTCCAAGTTGCTCTAAGTATCCCTCATTGGATTTCAGATTACCACAGGATGACGGTTATCTTTTTGGTGTCCTGGTTTCCTTGCTGACTTTATGGCCTTTTGGATGTCTATTCATAATTCTCATTTTACCATCATTTCTCATTTTTCATCATTTTTCCCTCATCTGAGGTTTTGTATTTCTCGGTCCTTCTGTTTCCCATTCATTTGCATTCTTTTTTTTCACTTTCATATTTGAAGTGTTTTAATGCTTATTCTATTTTTTCAAAAGTTCTCATAGGGTGGCTAACATGCCCAATGCGCGAATAGCAATCAACACCCACAAATAAAAAATACTTTGAACTGTACTAATGGCACCCCTTAGTGAGTCCAAAATGAGATTTTAGCAAAAAAAGGCCATGCTATTTGTTTACATATCCCTACTAGTCCTTTAAAAGACAGTATAATATATATAAAATGCTTTAACAAAGAGTTCCAAGTGAGGGGTTCGAACCCTCGCCCTCTTACGAGGACCTGATCTTAAGTCAGGCTCCTTAGACCACTCGGACAACTTGGAGTAACAAAGTTGACGCGTGTGGTACTTATACCTGTGTGTATGATGGATAGAAAGGTAGAGTAATAGGGTAAGAAAAGGGTTCAGAATAGAAATTGGAGGTAGGGTTTGTGAACAAATAAAAAGGGTAGGGGAATAGTCTGTTCAATTGAATAGACTATGAAACCAAATAAGAATGATACTTTGCAACACAATGGTGAAGCAAAAAAAAACAGATAAAAGGGGAAAAACAGTACATGCAGGTACAAAATAACAGAATGCAATCAATACTTTGCTAAGAATTGATTTGTAAATAACAATGATACTTCACAAGAAAACACAGTAGCACTGCCCACAACTTGTATCAGAAGATATCAAAAGAAAATAACAGAAGAATAAAAGATAATAAAAGATCTTGGAGTAGTATTTGACAATTTATTTCAGTTCTTGGTTAATGGGATATTTATACTAAAGAACTAAATGTTAAAATAGAGAATGATTTCATAAGAAATCAATCTTAGAGAAAATGAATTACAACCATTGCATTGTTACTACAGCATGGATGAATAATAACTACAAATTTAATAAACTATACTAGCATTGTTACAAGAATACATTATAACAATGATTCTTCAGGAGAAAACAAAAAAAAGAAAAAGAAACTAAAATAGCATAAAGAAATACATCATAGAAAAGAGAAAACAAGTTTAGGTAGAAAACAGAATAGTATGAGAAAAAGAGTAAAGAAAGGAAAAGAATTGTGGGACAAGAGCATTGATCTCTTTACCACATACAGAAAATGTCAGAAACATATTGGTTTCCAAAAAAGGAAGAAAAGAGAAGATCAACAAAAAAAGGAAAGAAAGAGAAACAGAACCAAAAAGGAAATAGTCAAGGAACAGAGAAATTTGTAAAGTTAATTCCCTGCACTACACTTGGCAGTCACTGAGGCTGGCAACCTCACAACATCATGTGTCAAAGTTGTTGTTCCCTAATTTGGACAGAATAGTTCTAGGCCCAGAGGTATGTGCACAAAGTGGAATAGCTAGTGGTTTTTGGTTTGGACTGAAGCCCACATAGATCAAAGAAGAAGAATAAAAGAGAAGATAGAAGATAATGTTTATTCATTGAATTCACTTGATTATTTATACTAAATTCTACAGTGTACAATTGCACATACATGTTTTGTCTTTATGTTCTCTTCACAGTGAACATGTTAAGCCAAGACAATATATTGCATTAGCATTTATCTTATTAATTATATTATATTATCTGTGTGTATCCACACAGGATAATGTGTGTTCCAAAAAGGGAAGACATGTGCAGCCAATAGTATTACTCTATTTGATAGCGCAGTGTCTAGCATAGACAAAAAAGAGAAGTTCTTTGATAGTATAGGTTAAAGATTTTTTATTAAAGGAGATATATGCATTTGCTTAATGAAGCCTTACTGCACTCCTTGTACTAATTGAAATAAACAAAAAAGTTCTACAGGACAAAAGAACAAAAAAAGACAGGCAAGAGAAAGAAACTAAGACTACTGGACTTTAAGGCTGTCCCTGCTCTCCACTCTGCAGCTGTGTTAAAAGATTGTAACAGTGAGAGGGAGAAGGCCAGAGAAGCAGAACAAAAAGCTGTTCATTCATGCACCTGGTGCACTTGATCATGCCAAAGCATGCCTGGACTTGAGTGGGGACTAAACTCACTGTCAGGGTTGCAAAGCTGGTCTATATGCCAGAGAATTGTATGTAGAGGCACCCAGAAAGAAGGACAGGAAAAAGATTTCTTAGAAAGACAGTTGATGGTGTGATCCAATGGATGGCAGTGTTGTGGTGCTGGTGGCAGTTGATCCTATAGGTCCCTTGGAATTGCTGGACACTCTGCAAGATGTCTTCTGGAGGTGTGCTCTGCTGGACTGCACTGACATGGACGTGGCTTACCAGGAAGCCATCCCATTCTCCAACGTATGAGCCTGCTTCTGTCATGTCTGGTTGCTGGCAAGAAGAGGACTGGATCAATGCCAAGTGTTGGCCTGCATGCCTTGATGAGCACCTTGTCTGTCACTTGCAGGTACTGGTCAAGGAGCTGTTGGTGTTGTTGTTGGAAGTATTGCCTAAGCTGTGCAGATGATTCTGGCAATACTCCTGGAAGAGAGGCAAAGAGATGATTCTTGGTGAGTGGTTCAAGTAGTGGCACTCCTGGACTGTTCAACAGCAGAGACAAAAGACATTGGGGTGGAAGTGAGGCAGCACGTAGACAGAACCTTGTCTTGAGAGAGTCTGAGCAGAAACTCATGCTGGGCAGGTCACAGATATGCTTCAAACCTGAGTGGAGCTAGTGGGGTGGCCACCTATGATCATTCTTAGGCACCTGTCTTGTATCTTCTCCAGAGCTTTGATATCTTTCTTCAAAAGAACAGTGATTGCCAGACCATACTCAAACTTTGGCCTAATGAAGGTCTTGTATAGTCTTGAGCTGAGGAGCAAAGAGAAACCAGAACGTGAGGCACCAACAGCATGCAGTGTGGACATGGCAAACATTGTGGCTTGCTTTCTGTGTGAGATAATCCCAGAGGAGTTGATTCCATTGTAGACAAAGGGCATGCCAAGGTAAATAAACTCATTGGCTGCTGGAAGGGCCTCTCCATATATCTTGAACTGGTTGGCCTGGGAAACAGAAGGGGGAAGGACCACTGCACACTTGGAAGGACTCCATCTAAAGCCAACTGAAACAGAGTAGTGCTCTGCCAAACGCAGCATGTGCTGAACCTCTCCAACCTTACCAAAGACAGCAATATCATCAGCAAAGAAGAGTGAGTTGATTCCTGTAGGCTTATCCATAGTGGTGCTACTGTTGTCTGTTAGTGATTCTTCATACTCTGCCAAAGATGATGGTGAGCTAGACTGCACATGTGTTGTTGTTGCTGTTGCCACACTTCTGAAAAGACATGCAAGTGGGTTAATGTAGATTGAATAAAGGTGGGGGCTAAGAACTGAGCCTTGCAGTACACCAGTTACTGGAGAGAACGAAGAGGACACATAGTTGTTCAGGATGACTGACACATGGACATCATCAAACAAGTGGACAAGCAAAGCAAGCAGTGGTGGCGGTGTGTTTCTCTTGTGCAGGGCATCCCAGATCAGGTTCCTGTCTACAGTATCATAGGCTGCCTTGATGTCCAAGTAGGCTACCACAGGATAGTGGTGGTGTCTCTGATAATATCTCTTCATCAGGTTGTGTAAACACAGAGCCTGGTCCAGTGCACCTCGTCTTGGTCTGAATCCACCCTGAGCAACATTAAGTGGGGGAGAGTACTTGTGCAGGTCTGGTGCTAGACATACCTCAAACAGCTTTCTGAGAACAGAAGTCAATGAGATTGGCCTGTAGTTGGCTGGATCACTTGGGTCACCCTTTTTGAAGATGGGGAACACCTGTGCTTGACGCCATGGGAGAGGAACATAGGACCACTGCCAACACATGGTGAACAGACCAGAAAGAATGGGGACAATGGTGGTGCTGAGTGGCTTTAGCATTTCTGCTCTCAGGTGGTCTACTCCTGGTGCTTTCCTATTTGGCAGCAGCTTCATACAGAACTTGACAACAGGTTGTGAGAATGGTGTTGTGGCTGCTGGGAAGGGATGCTGATGCTGCTGTGCTGTTACTGGTGGTCTAAGTGATGTTAATAGTGAGCCTCTATAAACACTCTCAAGGTGTTGGCTCATCACTTCTGCTGCTGCTGCTGGCCCATCTGGGTGTTGGAATGTCTGCTGTGGCTGTCTTCTTCTACAAATCTGCTTCACCTTGGATGTAGCCTTTGCATAGTCTCTCTCCATGCTCTTGCAAAACTCCTGCCAGTGTCTTCTCTTGGCTCTTTGCACCTCACACCTAAAGGCCCTCTGTGCATCCAGGTGCCTCTGCCACCAACAAACCTTGTCCAGGCCTCTTGCCCTTTTCCAGCTCTTGAAGCTGTGCTCCCTCTTCTCAACTGCCACCTGCAGAGCCTCACTCCAGAACTTCTGCCAATGTGCAGGTCTATGTGTCTTGCTTCCAACAGAGCTGTCCAAAGCAGAGTAGATGCAGCTGCTGAGCTGATCTGTTAGGCCATCAATGTCAGGACAGACACCAGGAGGATTGCTCACTGTAGATGTAATTAGTTGACATAGTTGAGAGGAGAGACTATCAAACTTGTCTCTGTATAGATCAGCAACATCTGGCTCCACAAGGCATGAGAGGTTCCACATTCTTCTGATGGGTGGTGGTGTGAGAGGAGCTGTAGACATGTCATGATCAAATGTCATACTGAGCAGCCTATGGTCTGAACCAAGAGAGAGATCACCATACACCATCATGAATGTGTTGTCAAAGAGACAGTTGGACACAAACAGATCCACAATGCTACTCATCTCTTGTTCTTGTCAGAAAGAGTGGTAGGTTGCTTGACCAAAGGCATGCATGCTGTTCTGGACATACAGCTGACGTTCTTCTAGCCATTCCAGTAGGGCTGTACCTCTAGGATTTGTGTCATGGTCCCCAAGAACTGCACCAAGTCTTGCATTCAGATCCCCACAGATGATTGTGTCCTCTGTCAAAGGAATGGAGTTGAGCACTGCAAAAGTGTCTTCAAGGGAAAGGGAGGGGGGAAGGTAGAGACATATAATTCTCAGTGAACCAATTTGGACACCAAGGGCATAGGGGGAGGGCATAGGGATGTGGGTAACATGGTAGGGACAGGAGGGAGAAACAAGAGCACAGATACCAAGTGAGCCACGGTAGCTGTTCTCAACAGGCTTGCCATAGGTGTGGAACTGTGTCCAGGAAGTAGGGAGGTGGGAGGGAGAGAGGAGCCAGGTTTCTGTGATAAAGAGCATAGTAAAGGAGTGTGAGTGTGTCATAATGTCATATACCATAGACTGTTGAAGTCCATTGGCATTCCATAGGCCTATAGAGACTCTATTCATATTGGTGTTTGTTGTTGGAGGACTCAGACATGGCAACAGAGCTTCTTCTGCTCACTTGGAAGGCATTTGCTGGGTCATCTCTGTCAATGTATCCCTTGTTGGTTGGCTTGGGGGGCATCTGCTCTTCACTGATCCAGCCATTGGCTACAAAAGCAGCAGCAACAGAAAAAGCAATGTGGGGGCGCATGTACTGGATAGCCTGCATGCATCTGTTCTCTTGGAGTCTGGCTGCCTCAATGCACATCTGCTCAACATTGAAGGTGGCATATTTTGGGTCTGCCAGATGCTTGGGGTCCAGAGGGTCAAAGTTCTTGTAGATATCTACCTTGGCCTTATTCAAGACTGCAGTAAGAGACTCAACATACTGGACATGGACCAAAAGACCAAGAACAGAATGGGCAGGGAAACACACATCCAGGATTCTACCTGTTTCCAGGCCAAGGGTTCTCAGGAGGTGTCTTGCCTCTGGGCGGTTCATGCGTCTGCCTCTTGGAATGTACACATAAGTGTAACCTTTAGGACCTTCTTGGATGGTGAAGGCACATGCAGCAGATTCCACTCTCCTAGTTGAAGGTGCTGGGCAGGTCTTTTTGGCTACAGTAGCCCATGTGGAGTCCTTGGCTGTCTTCTCAGCCTGTTGGTGGTTCTTTGGTGCCTGTGTCACCTCTTGTATCACAGGAGTTGCCTTATTAGTCAAGGCAGCAAGCTTTGCCTCAAGGGCTGCCACAGTCTCTCTCAGCTGCTTGTTTTCTTCCATAATGGCCTCAAAGGCCTCAAGTCTCTGCTTCTGATGGGTGTGCTCAGAAGCCATTTGAGCAAAGCTCTGTTGGAGTGACGTCACTGCCGAGATAAGTTGAGCTTCGGTGGTGGTGGTGGTGGCATTAGCCAAAAGGTGTTGTTGTCCTGCTGGAGAAGAGAACATGGTGGATCTGGTCAAGTTTGAGAGCTGGAGGTCTGAAACTTTTGTAGAAGATAGTCGGGAGATGGGGGAAGATGGATTGATGATGGATGCAGATGGATGCAGCTTTTTGGAGACGGATGGACGTTTTGAATTTTTGGATTGAACTTACGAATTTTGAAAAAAAGTGATCTTTAGCAGAAACAGAAGTTCTTCGATAGTATAGTGGTAAGTATCCCCGCCTGTCACGCGGGAGACCCGGGTTCAATTCCCGGTCGAAGAGATTTTTATATTATTATTTATAAAATAATCACATGATCGTTGTGGTTTAGGAATGTAATAGATATATTTCTCAGATTGCTTTTACTATCAATTGAGCAGGTTTATATACTTTTCTTCTGTGTTGTCTTTGGGTTTAACCAAAGGAAATCTGGACAGTTCAAAGAGTAAACAAAGTCTGATCTTTATTGATGGGTCTTTCTCTCTTCTTTTATACTTTTCTAATTGATATTGTCTACTTATAAAAGCTATGGAAAGGCCCCTGTTACTACAGTATCATCCCTGAGATATGCGCCTTGCTACTAACTTATTTTCAACCATGTGGTCCTGTTTAGGCAATTTGTGTTTCTGTTTATGGAAATGTGATTATCCAACAATACCCCCTCCTCAGACATTTGATCATCCTCAATCAAGTTGTTCTCAAGGTGGGTATGTCTGTGTAGGTCAAGTCAAGCATAGTGCCTTGCAGAAAGAGGATCATACCATGTGTTTGTGGGTGTGGGTGAATTCACTGCCTTTAGCCTATCTGCATGAACCCAGGAGGTGTACAGTTCACCTTCCATTGTAGTGAGCTTGTAGATGTTGGTGTGTTTGTTTTTGTCAACCACTTGGTAAGGACCTTGCCAGTTGAACTCAAGACCCATCCTGTTTTCATACCTCATAAGAACAGAGTTGCCAATGTTGAAGTTGTGAGGTCTCATCACTGAATCCCATCTAGTCTTGTCTTTGTCACTGTCTGTCCTGACTCTACTCCTGGCTTCTTGTCTTGCTTCTTAGAGTCTTCTCAGGGCTGTTGTGTTGCTGGTGTTAGTTGTTTCTGATCCTCCTGGATGGTCTAAGAATGGTTTGAACACATCTCCAGGCAGCCTAGGTTCTTGTCCATACATTAGGTAGAACAGACTAAACCCTGTTGTGTGGTGTTTTCTGATCCTGCAGGCCCATAGTGCCATATCCAAGTACTCATCCCAGCAGTGAATGTCTCTATTGATATACTTACATAGCATCTGTTTCAGTGTCCCATTGAGACGTTCACATTTTCCATTGGTCCATGGGTGGAAGGCTGATGTGAGTTTGTGTTTCAGTTGGATCTTCTTGGTATAGTGTACTAGGACTTGTGACATGAAGTTTGATCCTCTGTCTGTCAGGATCTCTGCAGGGCATCCAAATTGCATGACAATCTCTTTGTATAAGAACAGGGCTATGGCTTCTCCTGTTGCTGTGGGAACAGCTCTTGCAATTGGCCAGTTAGTCATGTAGTCTACTGCAACAAGAATCCATTGGTTTCCATTTGATGTTGTTGGGAGTTTGCCTATGAAGTCAAGGTGCCATCTGGAAAACAGAGGAGGTATATCCAGTTGAGTTATAGGAGCATGGTGAATGTTCTTTTCTGCATTGGCCACCATTTGGCATTGTGGGCACTGTTTGATCCATTATTGTATCTGTTTTTGCATGTCTGGCCACCACCATTGTTTGCTAAGTAGACTGTGGATTTTCAGTTCTCCAGTGTGTCCAAATGCTTTGTGAAAGTTGTTCACCAAGTCTGCTTGCCACACATAAGGTGTGTATTGGATTTTGGTTTCAGTTTCATTGGAGGTTGTCTTTCTATAGATAGTGTCCTTGGTGATGGAGAAATGGTGTTTCTCTTTGCTCAGCTGTTCCTTGTATTCTTCAGGCCACTCTTCTTTGGGTGTGAGGTAGTATTGTGGCCAGTCAGATGGATCAGTTAATGCAAGGCTGTAAAGATACTTGGGTTCCATGGGTTCACTTTCTTTGGATTCTCCTTGTTCCAGTTGGGAGAGCACATCAAGGACATTGTTCTCTTTGCCAGGCTTGTAGACAATCTTGGGGTTGTATAACTCCATCTATGCTATCCATCAAACAAGTCAAGGTGTAGGTTTTACTTAGCTCTGGAAATATTGTAAAGGTAAGTGGTCCATGTACACCTTGTATGCTTGCCCTTTGATCATACAGCACCAGGTTCTCAGCACATGCATAATTCCTATCAGTTCCCTTTCCTGAGCAGGGTAGGATTGTTTGGCCTTGGAGAGCTTCTTGGATTCAAAGGCAAGATGTTTTCACCATTTTTCTTCATCTTCCTGCAATAGTACTGCTCCTACTCCATAATCAGATGCATCTGTTTCTATGCAGAAAGGTTTTTTCATGTCTGGTGCTTGGAGTATGGGTGCAGTGCTTAGCTTTTCTTTTAGTAGTTTGAAATTACTCTGACATTCTTTGGTCCACACCACAGGCCTCTTTTTTGGCCCTACACCTTGTGTAAGATCAGTAATAGGTGCTGCAATGCTTGCAAACTTTGGGATAAAGTGTCAATAGTATTGTGCAAGGCCAATAAATTGGCATACCTCTTGCACATTGGTGGGAGGTTTCCATTCCTTGATTACTTTGATAATGTCTAGTGAGGGGAGTATGCCTTCTTGGAGTACCTGGAATCCCAAGAACGTGAGCTGTTTCTTGTTAAATTCACATTTCTTAAGGTTGGCTATCAGTTTGGCTTTTCTCGGGCATTCTAGTACATGGCATACATGGATCTTGTGTTCTGCTTGTGTCTTGCTGAAGATTAGGATGTTGTCCAGATATACTAATGCAAACTTGTCTAGGCAATCTCCAAGGACCTTGTTCATTAGGTGTTGTAAGGTAGGTGGTGCATTAGTGAGACCAAAAGGAAGTACCAAGAACTTGTATTGTCTGTATTGTGTATTGAAGGCTGTCTTGGGCATGTCTCTTGGTTGGATTTTTACCTGATGGTAGCCACTCTTCAAGTCCAAACTGGTAAAGTGTCTTGATCCTTTTAGACACTCCAGGCATTCATCAATACGTGGTAGTGGATGGTTATTACAGATAGTTACTTTGTTGAGTGCTCTGTAATCTATACACATATGCATGGTTCCATCCTTCTTCTTTACAAACAGGATTGGAGCTCCCCAAGGTAAAGTGCTTGATCAAATGAGGCCTAACTCCAGTAATTCATCAAGTTGTTTCCTTAGTTCCTCCAGTTCTTTAGGGCTCATCTTGTATGGTGGCCTACTGATAGGGTCAGCATTTCCTGTCTCAATTACATGGTGTATGTCTCTTTTGGGCAGTATACCAGGGAGCCCTTTTTGGAATACGTCTTGGAAGTCATTAACCAAGTCTTTTGCAAAAGGGTCTATAGGTGTTGTCTGGGCTATCTCTTCCAGGTGGAGTAGATAGTATTTGGCCTTTTCCTTGCATATGAGCTTGTTTGCTTGTTTGGCCAATATCATGTAATTGAGTTGGTCTGTTTTGGGTTTTCTTCTCTTAGGGTGCAGGGTAAACTGTTGGTTGTTTTGATGGAGAGTCCATTGGTCAGTTTGTCAGTCATGGTGAGGTTTTGTCTTCTTTAACCAGGTGCGTCCTAAGATTAGTGCAAATTTTGTTGGTAGTATAAAAGCTTCCACTGTATCCTGATATCCATTGAGAGATATGTCCATGGTTGCTTTTTGGTTGATGGTAATGACATGTCCTCTAGCTGTTTCAACTGTTTTCTTGGCTATAGGTCTGATTTCCCAGGCATATCTGGCCACTTGTGGAGAGACGTAGTTGGCACTAGCTCCACTATTGATGAGTACCAATATTTGTTCTCCATTGTGCTGGACAGGGTAGAGAGGCAGTTCAGTGTGTTCAGTGGTGTATATTTGTTCTAGATAAGATTGCTCTTGTAATGAGAAGGCTTCAAGGTCTTTATCTTCCTCCATTGTGTACTGTTCATAATATTGTTTATTATTTTTAAATGTTTCACTAAACACTTCTCTTGTTGTCTCCCCATATTTGTTATAATCCTGGTACTCTTCATATTTGTTACAAGTATGGTATTTGTTGTCATTGTTACCCTTGGAGGCATTTTGGATGGTACACAACTGACCTCCATTTATGGTTGTGCATTCTGAAAAACCTGCTTTTTTTGGTGGTCTTCATCTAGCTTCTTGATGGCATTCAGTCTTGCTTGGCAGTTACGCTTCATGTGTCTTGTCTTCTTACACCAAAAACAGACTACCCCTGAGTGATCCTGAGATTCAGAGTTAAATGTTCTTGTTCTTGGTGGGAGACTCCTAGGCTGGTATGGATGGCTTCCTTGTTGGATAACATCCAGGTCCATTGGGGTGGCCTTGGAGTACTCTATTGGTCTAGGGCAGTATGCAGTTGGCTGGGTGGATAGGCAAAAAGGTTGGAAACCTTGTAAAGGAAACATGTTTGAGATTGTTTGGACAAGTAGACTAATGAGACTGAACAAAGATAATTTTTATTGAGTAAAGAAAGGTTCACTATTTATACTTTTGGTAGGTGCTTATCCTTCAGTGGCTTCTACCTTATGGTAGGATAATCTATTCTACCTTATAGTAGTCATAATAGTCAACCTTATGGCTGCTTTACAATTACAACTAAATGGTTGGTGGGGACATTCTACCTTATGGTAGAATTCACTCTCTTTGACCTTATGGTTGGTGTCTATATTACTACCTTATGGTAGTATTAATAACTGCCACCTTATGGTTGGCTCATATGTTTTACTAAGTTGTAGTATTATTAAATTCAGCCCTATGGTTGGTTTCTGGGTTAAGCACTCTATTATTGAAACCATTAATTATTATGAGTCTTTACTCAATTGACTCTGATAGGTCAATATTTTCTGTTAGGATTATTAATGAAGATGGCTCTTGTTAAGTGTCCAATAGTACACTGAGCTTTAGAAGGTGATTTGTAGTTACAACCAATCAGTGAGATGATACAGAGATGTACTATGTTACTTGTGTGCACTCAAGCTTTCATAGAGTATTCTGAATGTCACAGCATACTACTTGTGTTGACCTATTCATAGAGAATCTTTGGATTGAAGTTGGAACACAACAGTATTTAATTAACAATCTAATAATTATAAAAAAAGCCAAGAACAAAGATAAGAGTGGGAAAAGAGAAACTTGTAATGTTTGGGACTAATGGTAGAATAATGAGTTTGTCTGGGACAAGACTATTGGTGATGCTCAAATTACTTTCATAATTTTCCAAGAACAAACTAGTCATTACACCAAGCCTGGCATTCAATTCACCACAGATCATAGTATTATATGCCTGAGCATGTGTCAAAGGAAGGTCATAGAGAACTGCAAGAGCATTAGTGTCAGAAAGGGAAGGGGGAAGGTATATACAATGGATAAGAGTATCAAACACAATGATATATATCTAAATTTATATTAATGATAGATATCCTACACACCCAAAGATTTTTCTGGCCTTTAAGCCATGATATCTTTGCCTTTTAAAACCAAAAATTTCTTGCCTTTTATGGAACTGTAATTGAAATCAAAGGTTTGCAAGTATCCAAAATTTTCTTACCTTTTATGGAATACCTCAATATCAAATTGTATTATCAATAAAAATATTGTTTATGAATAAAATTGTTTATTATAATAATATAGCTAATAATAATATAGCTACTGCTGTTCTAGGTATATTCCTTCATAGCAATAGAATATATACCCTAGAAGCCTTATGCTTTAATATTGGAAGATAGATAACTATGCTCAGGAGTATACCCTAGACAGCCTAGACCATATAGAAGGAAGAAGACCACCTAAGACTGTGTTGTGTTCCAACTTTAATCCAAAGATTCTTCATGAATTGGTCAACATGAGTAGTATGCTGTGACATTCAGAATACTCTATGAAAGCTTGAGTGCACACAAGTACCATAGTACATCTCTGTATCATCTCACTGATCAGTTGTAACTACAAATCAACCTTCTAAGCTCAAATTATTATCAGACACTTAATGAGCTGCCTTCATCTATAAATCCTTAGTGGATTAAATAAGACCTATCAAAGGCAATTAAAAGTAAAGACATAATAGATGGCTCTATAATGGTGTGCTTATTCAATGAACCAACTATAAGGTTACACCTATGTAAACTACCATAGGATAAATCATCTACACCAACCATATGGTTGCATCTATCAATAAGCTATGCCATGGACTAATCATTAACTACCAAAAGGTAGAATGCTACTGAAGGATAAGCACCCACAAAAAGTATAAATAATGAACCACTCTTCACTTAATAAAAATTATCTTTGTTCAGTCTTGTTACTTTCTACTTGTCTGAATAATCACAGACTGACTTGAGAAAAGACTTGACCTATCTAATAACAGAAGAGTATATTAGTGATAGTTCAATCAAGAGAGATTGTATGCTTACCTTTTAGTTAATACTTGTCTTAAGAATAATAAGCCATATGCTATCTATTAGAAGAAGAGTCAGTACTATGTCTTGTACATTGCAATGAGCTCAAGCCTAGATGATGACACTGCTTATCTTTTTATCTCAAAAATAGCCTTTGGTAGTGTCTATCTCCTCCTATTGTTTTTCTTTGTTAATAACCACATATTACCTTGCTTATTTATGCTCATCTTGACAAGTAATTAAGTATCAAATGTTATGGGCAGTGTGAAAAACAACAAAACATTAACAGACAAAAGAATAAGAAAATATTTTGATTTTGGTAATATATCACTTTAGCCTCTACTTTTCAATAATTTATCAAGTCAAAACTCATAAGTCAAACAGCTCACTCTCTTTCTTTTTTTATATTGAAATCTCTTTTACCATGTCCTTCACCACCATCAACTTCAAGAAGAATGAAATTCCTACCTGCACTGTCTGCAAAAAGACATTCAAAACAAAAGGAAATATGAAAGAACATACTGCCACCCACAACATGTAAGATTAATCTTAAGTCTAAAAGTAATGTTGCTCATTCTCTACTTTGAATAGCTCCATGGCTGAGTCTTCTTGGTATTTATCATAGAAATAGAGGCATAGAATAATAAGAACCAAACTCATCATGCTTTATTGCTATTGTCTACAGACCTCTCTCTGCCATCACCACAGTCTTTGATGTAGAAGTGGAGAGTGATGATGAGCCAGAGATTATTGTTGAGGACAAAGATGTGCTTGGGGAAGAACCTCTTTGGGCTGCTGGAGAAGAGGAGTTCAACAGCAACAACAATGCTTTTGAGGAGACTGCCTTTGTGGAGGGCATATTCCCATTCTCTTCAAGATTAGAGATGATTTTGCATTGTTTCTTTTCCAAGAATGAGAGTTGCTTTTCCAAGGCACTTGCAGGGAAGGTTGTGTCTTTGTGCAAGGATGTTAGGGATGCTACTCTTGCCAACCCTCAAGAAAATATGCCTGCCTTGGATAGGATCCTCAACCTTGAGAAGAGAACAAAGAGCAACGTCCCCAGGCTCCCTACCATCACCCACCAAGTTGCAGTGGTTGAGACATGCAAAGACTTGCCCCCCACCACCACCACCTACAAGTTCTCAATGAATAAACCATCCAAGCACTTAAAGCTCCTTGCCACCAACCCCCTCAAAACAGCAATGCTTTCTGCCTTGCCCAACAAAACACCCAACCAGAGTGTTTTGCCCCAGCAAGGAAAGAAGTGGAGAACACATCTGCTGTTCCAGCACCCCATGGTGACTGTCAACACCAATGGCTCCTCTGTAGATCTCTGGGTAGGAGATATTGTGTGCGCTTCTCCTGGTGAAAGAATAACAACAACAGCAACATATAAGCTTGCCTCTTTCTTCACTTCATGTGATAGATTGATGGCTGAGGCTTACAAGGAAGCACATGGTTTTTTTGTCAACAACATTGTTCTTCTAGACATTGTTAGAGATGCCCAACTTCCCACCCACACCCACACCAACTCCACCACCTACCACCCACTCAAAAGAGTCACCACCAATCCCAACAAACAGTTCATGCCAGTGAAAATTGTGCCTCTGAACTTGTTTTCAGACAACACAAGTGGCAATACCACTAAGAAGTGGAACAAATTTGAGAGTTGAGTTATGTCTCCTGCTGCCATGCCTCTCAAAGAGCAGAACAAGGTCAAGAATCTGTTGTTTCTCTGTACCAGCAACAAGCTATCAGCAATGGAGATGCTTCCAGAGCTGGTAAAAGACCTCAAGGCATTGGAGAGAGGCATGGAGATGTTTGATGTGGAGTTTGGTGAGTCTGTATTTGTTGTTGGTGTGCTTCACCTCATCATGGCAGATAATCCCATGCATGTGGCAATTGTATGTAGTCTTGGTGCAAGGGCCAATCTGCCATGTAGAAAGTGCCACTGGAGAAATGGATGTGGAAGTGGAGCAGTGGAGCAGGAAGGTGATGCCCCTGCCAGAACAAAAGAAGAGTTGGTGGAGATGTGCCAACGTTGTGACAGCAACCCTGATAACAACAGTCTCAGAAGTAACCCCAGCACTGGCTACAAGTTGACTGGTGGTGAAGCACTCTTGTCTCTTGAGTCATGGGATCTGACCATGGATTGCCCAGTGGAGATACTCCACACCATCCTTCTTGGTGTTGTCAATCACAAGATGCTTGGCATGGTGCCCTTTTAAACTGAGAAGGAAGTCAAGCACTTGGAAGAGAGCTTCTCCAAGAATAGCTCTAAAGCTTTCTCAAGAAAGCACCATACTCCATTTTGCCTGTGGGTCTTATCTTGGTAGAGACTTCAAGATTGTTGTTCAGCAAATGCCCATCATCTTGTGTGATCTCACCCAAAAAAGATTCATAAGCAACAACAACTCAAAAGCAATCATCCTTGATTGTTTTGTAAAGCTTGGTTTGCTTGTGTCTCTTCTTTACATGCAGGATATTGAGGCATGTTTGGACATGTATGTGGATAAGGTGAGATCTGCCACAAAAAAGTTGGCTGCTTCTATCAACCTGTATGACAAACTACCAGCTCTAAATGTGTCTACAAAGAAGACATCCATCAGCAGCACCCTAAAGATGCATCTTCTTCACCACCTGTACAAAGATATCTTGCATTTTGGTTCACCAGTTTTCTACAAGACAGAGAGAGGTGAACAGTTCAACAAGTTCATCCGGGAACACATACTGCACATCAACAGGCAGTCACCTTCTCAGGATGTTGCTGTGTCTTTTGGGGAAAAGTATATCTCAACACACATTTTTTAGGGTGGATACTGGAAGGTACCAGGCCACAGTGGCCTCTTTACTGCTGGTGCTGAGGTAAAGCTGCTTCAGCATATATGTCCTCTTGTTCTGTCTTGTGAGCTTGCTGATAACAACAGCAGCTCAAAAAGCATTGTCATTGGTCTGGCTGGTCTCTTTTCCTTCTCTTCTGGTTCTTTCCTTCTCTTTGGTCAAATTATTGCCACTGATAAGAAAAAGAATATGGCCACCATTCTTCCATATAACTTCAAACTTGCCCCTGACCAAACCTCATCTACCCACCCACAACCACAACATCTGGCTTTTACCAAAGAAACCTACAACCTTTCTTCTTTCTTTGACTTGGGCCTAAAAGATAATATTGGAAACAATATTGTCTTTCCCCTGAACAACACTGTTGAGGTAAAATTTGACAATATAGTTGTTTTAGAGGCAGTTGACATTCAGTCAATGAATGAATGCACTGTTCTCAACACAAGTAAGTTTGGCTCTCTCTTTTGGACAATGACCACTGGAGTTAATTCTGTGTGAGTCCTATAATAAATATTTTTTTAAACATTGTTATGCTGCAAATACTGTGGGCTTAAGGATAACACATTATGCTAAGAGAGGAATATCAGTGACTGAGTTATAATTTTGGGGTGATTCTTGTTCTATTTTTTGTCTTTACAGCCAATTTTCTACTTTATAATTGCAAAGTCAATTATCTTTGTTCTGATAGGCAGGCAGAGTTTGAAATCAACCCTCTGGACAACAAAAAGGCATTTTCAAACACATTAGCCAATCATAAGAAGATTTTGATTTTATCCTCAGAAGATTTCCTTATATATCCCAAAAATCCTTGGGTGTGTAGTTCAAAGGATTTTATTATTATGACTAGTAGGCACACTCCCTATAGGGATATTGCCTGTCATTAAGAGTAAAAAAGGAAAATAGGCTATCTAAAAAACCCACAAGGGGAACAAAAGGGAAAAAGTAGAAAGAGAAACACAAGTAAAAGAAAGCAAAAGAGAAAGGAAAAAACAAGTGATACATGGCACAAGCCAGAAAAAAGTAGATATAAACTAGACTAAACTAATCTATTTGGGTAACCACTTCAAAAGAAGGGCACCATGGTCTTCATCCAGTGAGGTTTTAAAGTCACCATCTGGCAGGCAGATCTGGTTCATCTCTACCATAATGCAGCAGAGAACTGGCCACACACGGGTCCAAAAGGGAGTCTTGTTGTTGTTTCTGGGCCTGGACATTGGCAGTTGGTTCAGCACAAAGTCAATTGGATTGGGCAGACTGGTTGAGAGCACACCAAGATAAATAGCTACCCCAAGATAGTCTATGAGGTGATGTCTGCTGGTACGGTGAAGGCCACAGGCACAAGGACATGGTTTGCCAGGCAACCAACCCATTCTCCACCTGAGAAATCTACTACGTTCCAAGGATGTCATGGGCAGCCACAAGAGAGGATCCACACCAAGAGAGGGATGGCAAGCAGAGAGAAGAACCTTGGACTGTCTGGCAGCAAGAAAACTTTGGTGTAGGTGGCTAGTAATCATGGCCTTGAGTACTTTTGGCAGCTGATCTTCCCTAGGGACTGGCAGACTCAACCAGATGGGGTTGGCAAGAAGCTTGAACCACTGGTGATCATTATTGGTAAGAGTGGGCCTGACCATGTTGTTCCCTAATTTGGACAGAATAGTTCTAAGCCTGGAGGTATGTGCACAGAGTGGAATAGCTAGTGGTTCTTGGTTTGGACTGAAGCCCATGTAGATCAAAGAGGAAGAATAAAAGAGAAGATAGAAGATAATGTTTATTCATTGAATTCACTTAATTATTTATACTAAATTCTACAGTGTACAATTGCATATACATGTTTGCTTTATGTTCTCTTCACAGTGAACATGTTAAGCCAAGACAATATATTGCATTAGCATTTATCTTATTAATTATATTATATTATCTGTGTGTATCCACACAGGATAATGTGTGTTCCAAAAAGGGAAGACATGTGCAGCCAATAGTATTACTCTATTTGATAGCGCAGTGTCTAGCATGGACAAGAAAGAGAAGTTCTTTGATAGTATAGGTTAAAGATTTTTTATTAAAGGAGATATATGCATTTGCTTAATGAAGCCTTACTGCACTCCTTGTACTAATTGAAATAAACAAAAAAGTTCTACAGGACAAAAGAACAAAAAAAGACAGGCAAGAGAAAGAAACTAAGACTACTGGACTTTAAGGCTGTCCCTGCTCTCCACTCTGCAGCTGTGTTAAAAGATTGTAACAGTGAGAGGGAGGAGGCCAGAGAAGCAGAACAAAAAGCTGTTCATTCATGCACCTGGTGCACTTGATCATGCCAAAGCATGCCTGGACTTGAGTGGGGACTAAACTCACTGTCAGGGTTGCAAAGCTGGTCTATATGCCAGAGAATTGTATGTAGAGGCACCCAGAAAGAAGGACAGGAAAAAGATTTCTTAGAAAGACAGTTGATGGTGTGATCCAATGGATGGCAGTGTTGTGGTGCTGGTGGCAGTTGATCCTATAGGTCCCTTGGAATTGCTGGACACTCTGCAAGATGTCTTCTGGAGGTGTGCTCTGCTGGACTGCACTGACATGGACGTGGCTTACCAGGAAGCCATCCCATTCTCCAACGTATGAGCCTGCTTCTGTCATGTCTGGTTGCTGGCAAGAAGAGGACTGGATCAATGCCAAGTGTTGGCCTGCATGCCTTGATGAGCACCTTGTCTGTCACTTGCAGGTACTGGTCAAGGAGCTGTTGGTGTTGTTGTTGGAAGTATTGCCTAAGCTGTGCAGATGATTCTGGCAATACTCCTGGAAGAGAGGCAAAGAGATGATTCTTGGTGAGTGGTTCAAGTAGTGGCACTCCTGGACTGTTCAACAGCAGAGACAAAAGACATTGGGGTGGAAGTGAGGCAGCACGTAGACAGAACCTTGTCTTGAGAGAGTCTGAGCAGAAACTCATGCTGGGCAGGTCACAGATATGCTTCAACACCTGAGTGGAGCTAGTGGGGTGGCCACCTATGATCATTCTTAGGCACCTGTCTTGTATCTTCTCCAGAGCTTTGATATCTTTCTTCAAAAGAACAGTGATTGCCAGACCATACTCAAACTTTGGCCTAATGAAGGTCTTGTATAGTCTTGAGCTGAGGAGCAAAGAGAAACCAGAACGTGAGGCACCAACAGCATGCAGTGTGGACATGGCAAACATTGTGGCTTGCTTTCTGTGTGAGATAATCCCAGAGGAGTTGATTCCATTGTAGACAAAGGGCATGCCAAGGTAAATAAACTCATTGGCTGCTGGAAGGGCCTCTCCATATATCTTGAACTGGTTGGCCTGGGAAACAGAAGGGGGAAGGACCACTGCACACTTGGAAGGACTCCATCTAAAGCCAACTGAAACAGAGTAGTGCTCTGCCAAACGCAGCATGTGCTGAACCTCTCCAACCTTACCAAAGACAGCAATATCATCAGCAAAGAAGAGTGAGTTGATTCCTGTAGGCTTATCCATAGTGGTGCTACTGTTGTCTGTTAGTGATTCTTCATACTCTGCCAAAGATGATGGTGAGCTAGACTGCACATGTGTTGTTGTTGCTGTTGCCACACTTCTGAAAAGACATGCAAGTGGGTTAATGTAGATTGAATAAAGGTGGGGGCTAGAACTGAGCCTTGCAGTACACCAGTTACTGGAGAGAACGAAGAGGACACATAGTTGTTCAGGATGACTGACACATGGACATCATCAAACAAGTGGACAAGCAAAGCAAGCAGTGGTGGCGGTGTGTTTCTCTTGTGCAGGGCATCCCAGATCAGGTTCCTGTCTACAGTATCATAGGCTGCCTTGATGTCCAAGTAGGCTACCACAGGATAGTGGTGGTGTCTCTGATAATATCTCTTCATCAGGTTGTGTAAACACAGAGCCTGGTCCAGTGCACCTCGTCTTGGTCTGAATCCACCCTGAGCAACATTAAGTGGGGGAGAGTACTTGTGCAGGTCTGGTGCTAGACATACCTCAAACAGCTTTCTGAGAACAGAAGTCAATGAGATTGGCCTGTAGTTGGCTGGATCACTTGGGTCACCCTTTTTGAAGATGGGGAACACCTGTGCTTGACGCCATGGGAGAGGAACATAGGACCACTGCCAACACATGGTGAACAGACCAGAAAGAATGGGGACAATGGTGGTGCTGAGTGGCTTTAGCATTTCTGCTCTCAGGTGGTCTACTCCTGGTGCTTTCCTATTTGGCAGCAGCTTCATACAGAACTTGACAACAGGTTGTGAGAATGGTGTTGTGGCTGCTGGGAAGGGATGCTGATGCTGCTGTGCTGTTACTGGTGGTCTAAGTGATGTTAATAGTGAGCCTCTATAAACACTCTCAAGGTGTTGGCTCATCACTTCTGCTGCTGCTGCTGGCCCATCTGGGTGTTGGAATGTCTGCTGTGGCTGTCTTCTTCTACAAATCTGCTTCACCTTGGATGTAGCCTTTGCATAGTCTCTCTCCATGCTCTTGCAAAACTCCTGCCAGTGTCTTCTCTTGGCTCTTTGCACCTCACACCTAAAGGCCCTCTGTGCATCCAGGTGCCTCTGCCACCAACAAACCTTGTCCAGGCCTCTTGCCCTTTTCCAGCTCTTGAAGCTGTGCTCCCTCTTCTCAACTGCCACCTGCAGAGCCTCACTCCAGAACTTCTGCCAATGTGCAGGTCTATGTGTCTTGCTTCCAACAGAGCTGTCCAAAGCAGAGTAGATGCAGCTGCTGAGCTGATCTGTTAGGCCATCAATGTCAGGACAGACACCAGGAGGATTGCTCACTGTAGATGTAATTAGTTGACATAGTTGAGAGGAGAGACTATCAAACTTGTCTCTGTATAGATCAGCAACATCTGGCTCCACAAGGCGTGAGAGGTTCCACATTCTTCTGATGGGTGGTGGTGTGAGAGGAGCTGTAGACATGTCATGATCAAATGTCATACTGAGCAGCCTATGGTCTGAACCAAGAGAGAGATCACCATACACCATCATGAATGTGTTGTCAAAGAGACAGTTGGACACAAACAGATCCACAATGCTACTCATCTCTTGTTCTTGTCAGAAAGAGTGGTAGGTTGCTTGACCAAAGGCATGCATGCTGTTCTGGACATACAGCTGACGTTCTTCTAGCCATTCCAGTAGGGCTGTACCTCTAGGATTTGTGTCATGGTCCCCAAGAACTGCACCAAGTCTTGCATTCAGATCCCCACAGATGATTGTGTCCTCTGTCAAAGGAATGGAGTTGAGCACTGCAAAAGTGTCTTCAAGGGAAAGGGAGGGGGGAAGGTAGAGACATATAATTCTCAGTGAACCAATTTGGACACCAAGGGCATAGGGGGAGGGCATAGGGATGTGGGTAACATGGTAGGGACAGGAGGGAGAAACAAGAGCACAGATACCAAGTGAGCCACGGTAGCTGTTCTCAACAGGCTTGCCATAGGTGTGGAACTGTGTCCAGGAAGTAGGGAGGTGGGAGGGAGAGAGGAGCCAGGTTTCTGTGATAAAGAGCATAGTAAAGGAGTGTGAGTGTGTCATAATGTCATATACCATAGACTGTTGAAGTCCATTGGCATTCCATAGGCCTATAGAGACTCTATTCATATTGGTGTTTGTTGTTGGAGGACTCAGACATGGCAACAGAGCTTCTTCTGCTCACTTGGAAGGCATTTGCTGGGTCATCTCTGTCAATGTATCCCTTGTTGGTTGGCTTGGGGGGCATCTGCTCTTCACTGATCCAGCCATTGGCTACAAAAGCAGTAGCAACAGAAAAAGCAATGTGGGGGTGCATGTACTGGATAGCCTGCATGCATCTGTTCTCTTGGAGTCTGGCTGCCTCAATGCACATCTGCTCAACATTGAAGGTGGCATATTTTGGGTCTGCCAGATGCTTGGGGTCCAGAGGGTCAAAGTTCTTGTAGATATCTACCTTGGCCTTATTCAAGACTGCAGTAAGAGACTCAACATACTGAACATGGACCAAAAGACCAAGAACAGAATGGGCAGGGAAACACACATCCAGGATTCTACCTGTTTCCAGGCCAAGGGTTCTCAGGAGGTGTCTTGCCTCTGGGCGGTTCATGTGTCTGCCTCTTGGAATGTACACATAAGTGTAACCTTTAGGACCTTCTTGGATGGTGAAGGCACATGCAGCAGATTCCACTCTCCTAGTTGAAGGTGCTGGGCGGGTCTTTTTGGCTACAGTAGCCCATGTGGAGTCCTTGGCTGTCTTCTCAGCCTGTTGGTGGTTCTTTGGTGCCTGTGTCACCTCTTGTATCACAGGAGTTGCCTTATTAGTCAAGGCAGCAAGCTTTGCCTCAAGGGCTGCCACAGTCTCTCTCAGCTGCTTGTTTTCTTCCATAATGGCCTCAAAGGCCTCAAGTCTCTGCTTCTGATGGGTGTGCTCAGAAGCCATTTGAGCAAAGCTCTGTTGGAGTGACGTCACTGCCGAGATAAGTTGAGCTTCGGTGGTGGTGGTGGTGGCATTAGCCAAAAGGTGTTGTTGTCCTGCTGGAGAAGAGAACATGGTGGATCTGGTCAAGTTTGAGAGCTGGAGGTCTGAAACTTTTGTAGAAGATAGTCGGGAGATGGGGGAAGATGGATTGATGATGGATGCAGATGGATGCAGCTTTTTGGAGACGGATGGACGTTTTTGAATTTTTGGATTGAACTTATGAATTTTAAAAAAAAGTGATCTTTAGCAGAAAGAGAAGTGGTTTCTTGGTGTAGTTGGTTATCACGTCTGTCTAACACACAGACGGTCGCCAGTTCGAGTCTGGCAGAAATCATTTTTTTCATTTGAAATTTATTTGCACAACCTCATAATACTTTTGGAGATTTTTTTATTTTATTATATTTTGTATAAAACACTTTAATTTATGTGTTGTCTTTGTCTTTAACCAAGAGAAATCTGGACATTTTGTAAGGAACCACAGATAACACTGTTAAATTCAAAAGGAATTAATCAGACTCAAAACAAGATACTTTTATTAAAACAATTTTGACATGTCTATTTAGTAAAAATAGACAGGTGACTGTGCTATTAAGAATAATCTGTTTCTGTTTTAGGATGCTTAGTAATAATGGCCTGTACAGTAGACTATAATATGCAGTGTCTTAACTATTATTGAAAATGTAATGACTAGTTTGTTCTTGGCAAATTATGAAAGTAATTTGGGCATCACCAATAGTCTTGTTCCAGACAAACTCATCATTCTACCATTAGTCCTAAACATTACAAGTCTCTCTCCTCCCACTCTTATCTTTGTCTTGGCTTTTGTTATAATCATTAGATTGTTTTATTAAATAATATAGAATTAGATTGCAGTATAAAACACTCTAGTATAAATACTTGACTCATTGTTAAAATAAAAACAATATCCTGATATCTGTTTCCTACCTGTACTCTGTCCTTGTCTTCTCTTGTCTCTTACCTTTGTTCTCTTCTTGTTCTCCTACCTGTTCCTGAAGCACAACACCTAGTACCTCTACTTCTTTCTCCTGCCTTGACCCTGATCCTTACAACCATCTTACTGATTGGTCATAACTACAAAATCACCTTCTAAAGCTCAGTGTACTATTGGACACTTAACAAGAGCCATCTTCATTAATAATCCTAACAGAACAATATTGACCTATCAGAGTCAATTGAGTAAAGACTCATAATAATTAATGGTTTCAATAATAGAGTACTTATCCCAGGAACCAACCATAGGGTTGAATCTAATAATACTACAACTAAGTAAAACATATGAGCCAACCATAAGGTAGTAATATAGACACCAACCATTTAGTTGTAATTGTGAAGCAGCCATAAGGTTGACTATCATAACTACCATAAGGTAGAATAGATCATCCTACCATAAGGTAGAAGCCACTGAAGGATAAGCACCTACCAAAAGTATAAATAGTGAACCTTTCTTTACTCAATAAAAATTATCTTTGTTCAGTCTTGTTAATCTACCTGTCCAAACAATCACATGGTGGTTTGAAGAGGGTGGAAAATGATCTTGGGAGGAGCCTCTTCTGTCTTGGTGGCAGTGGTGGTGTTTTTCTCTGTTCAACCTGTTGCTGTCCCTGGGGCTTGGCAGATGAACCCCACTGTGTGGGGGTGTCCTGTTTCTTCTGTTCAACCTTTTGTCCAAAAATCTCTCCTCTTGATCTCTTACTGTAAGACAGTTCCCAGGGAGAGTTATGGGGACATTTGTTTTGGAGCTGGCCTTTGTCACCACAAATGTAGCAGGAATGCTTCTCCTGAGGGCATTCCTTACACTGGTCCACGTTGTAACCCATCTCCTTGCAATACCTGCAGTGTTTGCCTATATGGGTCCAGGTGGCCAAAAAGATGGTCTTTTCAGAGTAGGGCACCTTTTAAGTCAAGGGCTTGTACTATTTGTTGGTGTTGGGGGGACATTCAATATAGGCATATCCCAAGCCAGTGAACCAACTATGTTCATTCTTGTATACTACTGTCTCTCTCACAGTACTGTTATGGAGAGGCAGGTATGCAAGTTGGAGGCAAGGGTGTTGTAGGGAAGGAAATGCAAGTGGGTAATGTTGAGGTGCAAAAGAGATGCCTCAGAAGGAATTGTGGGGAAGCAAAGAGAACATGGTCTTTGATAGTGATACCTGATGCACAGACATCTTTACAGAGTTGTGTGATGACCTAATTTGAATACTCCTTATTTTACACTATTTTCCTTACTATTAATACCACTCCTTTATTTGCATCACTTCTATGTCACTGATCATACACTCCTTTATTATTTGTATATCATATTTCACTTAGTAATTGGATAGTACTATAGAATTTACAGTATAAATACTTATCCAATTGTCTTAAATAAATCTGCATTCTGATATCTGCTATCAGCTCATACTCTACACTATATCTTGTCTATTATGCACAACACCTAGTACCTTCTTCCTACCTGTTCCCAGTGGTCCCTTACAAGTTGTTGGGTGGCAAGGTGGAATTCAAGAACTGCCTTGTTATGTTTGTCATGATGGGTCAGGCCCAGTCCAGAGCCTCAAGGAAAAGCCAAAAAAAGAGCTACTTGCAGCTCTGCTATCAGGGAGGAGTTGCTGATAGGAAGCTCAAAGAAAATCAAATGAGCAGAGGTGCCCTGTCACCACACTTGTGGGCATGCATTGGGTCATTGCCTCCAATGACCACTTTAGCGCATCTTGCTAAGGGGTTTTTGGCAGTATTTGCATATGAGGGGATGCCTGGGGGTTTGTTGTTGTAGGGGCACTGTGTTTTTGGCCATTATTTTTTTCATTAGCTTGTGGTGACCCATTTTTAGGGGTCTCCAGAGGTTTAATGGAAAGAGCCATGTAGTTCATTATTTATACAGTGTCATGTCAAAATTCTAAAATACTTTTCATTTTCTAACTCTAATTTTACTAAAAAAAAAAACTTTTTTTTATACACATTCCTCATTTCTTCTTTTTCCACTATCATATTTATTATGTCTAATACCACCAAACAGACCACCAAGCC
>JALLLS010000112.1:0-94957 GCA_025094145.1 Spinellus fusiger | reverse complement strand
ACCACCTTTTTATATAAAATTTTGTATGCTAAATTTGAGAATTCTAAGATGAGAGAGCAAAAAATATATGCAGAACTTGAAGCATTGATTATTTTCTTAATCAAGAAGTGTATATAAATCTCAGCTTACAGGGTATTATTTAAATTGATAATGTAATTTAAGTTTAGGTAGGAACACTTTTCTTGATTTATTGAGTATTTCATGTTTATCTTTAAGGAATTCATGAAATTATATTCATATTAAAGTATAGTAAGGGCATAAGAAATGACACTTGGAAGTATAAATGTTACAGCCGATTTTACTGATCAGATAAGCTACATCATTCGCATTACCTTATCTTCATTACAAATCTTAATCTTAGCATCTAGTTCTAATGTTGGATGGTCTTTGTTTTGAACACTTGTTTCTATTACTATTTCTTTAGTTTTTTTTAGATGATTCTCTCAAGGGTACAACATAAATTTTCATGTAAGCATTAAATGTTTAATTCGCAGCGGTGAATGCATGAAAGGTATCAATGCCGATTGGCATAGCATATAGCTCTGATCAAAGTTAAGAACTAAACCAATCATGTGTCTTTGTATCACAAATGTTTTTATTGCGATCTGTTTACATATTACTTAATATTTGTAGTCATACAAAATTAGTAAATATACGACCCCATAATTTATACATTTTTAAACATGATTCTTCTTCTTTTTACCACAGAATCACCTTCCATTCATCAATCTCAAATGTCAAGCGCAGAATCCTCAACTAGAAACTCTAGAGTTTATGAATAAGTTTTTTTTTAAAAAAAAAAAGAGAGAGTAATGGGGTGTTTATTGGCTTAAAAAATAAAATCACTCCATGAATAGCATTTCAAAGGTCGTTGGCATTAGCAAATCTACTGCCTAGAATATTATTAGTAGAATCAAGACTATTGGTACACATATACCAAATTCTAGTTCTAGTGCACATAAAAAAACTCAATGAGAGAGGCCTAAGATGACTTGAGGTCATTCTAAGAGGCAACCCATTTGCCTTCTATAACTATATAAATTTAGAACTTAAAGCATATGAGATAATCATCGGTAGAGCAATACTCATCAGATATATACACCAGGTTGGGTTTGGTTCTTACTTGGTAGCACACAAGCCATGGTTGTCTGAAGAAAAAACATGAAGAAAAGACTTCGTTGGGCCAAGGAACGGGTCAATTGGACCCCTGATGACTGGAGATGCATTGTATGATCTGATGAGCCACGGTTTGAAGTAGAAGGTTACCAAGGAGGGGCCAGAATGATTCGAAAGATTGGAGAGAAGTATAAGGCTGCTCATAGTGTAACTACAACCAAAATGAGGGGAAAGGCAGTATAATGATCTGGAGCTATTTCTGGGCTGCTAGATTTGGGCCTTTGGTCTTTATTGATGGCACTAAATCAGGATATATATGTTGATATTTTGGCAGAGAAATTTCTGTCATGGCTTATTGAATTGAATAAGAAAGAGAACAGGGACATTATATTCCAAGAAGATGAGGCTAGCTGCCATACAGGTGGCTATACAACATGGTGGAAAAATACACATGCAATTAGGCGTTTTAATTAATGGCCTGCCCAAAGTCCTGATCTCAACCCCATTGAACATCTCTGGAGATATCTTGATAACCTAATCAATGAAGATAGGGCCTTTATTAATAGTATTGATGAGCTCAAGACAGCTTTAGAAGAGCCTTGGAGAAACATTCACGTCGATTTTGCCGAACGTTTAGTTGGCTCAATGAAGGATCGCTGCAAGGCAGTTATTGATGTCAAAGGTAGCCCAACAAAATATTAAATAGAATTTTTTTATATAAATTACTATAGACAATATGTTAAACTAACTTTGTGTTGAATTTGAAGTCATTAGTATGTGTTTTGAGGTCGTAACATTTATATCCGTAAAGCATGTTTTTTTTCAGAATTTCAAAAATGAAAATCGTATACTTTCTAATTTTGCGTGACTGTATATCACTGTGCCTGTACAGAGTCGTGTTATATTTTTAATCACATCAAAGCCACTATAATAGTAGGATGGATAGAATCAAAGACATTTATTAGCTGATGATATATAGATATATATATCATTCCTTCAATAATAATCATAAAAAGGTTTTTCTATGTAGAGAGTCAAATAGCTGAACTTTTCCTTACGAATGACTTAGTGTAGCTGGATTGCTTTATTCTAATGAAGAGAAGGGAAGAATATCCAAGCAGTGAAAATCCTAACTACTCTGTGTATATCACAGTCATATTTTCATTTCCCGAATAATAATTTATCCAAACTACAGTGTATTCGACATCTTCCTTAATGCTTACCACTTCACTCATCAAACAAACGGCTGCTATGAGCAAACAGCTTCTAATAAGCAAACAATTGCTAATGAGCAAACAGACACCACTGAAGAAATACTCAGTACTGGAGTTTCCCATAAAACTCGTAGGAAAGGCGAGACGTGTTGATGAAGACATGCGCAACACTATTGTACACGAACACAAGGTCAATGGACTCAACCAAAGGATGATAGCTGCCATGGTTGGTGTTTGCCAAAAGACTGTTAGCAATATTTTGATAAAAAACATACACTTAGTACTGGATTTCCCCATAAAAATTTTAAAATAGGGAGACGTGTTGATGAAGACATGTACAACACTATTATACATGAACATATTAATAATGGACTCAGCCAAAAGAAGATAGCTGCCATGGTTGGCACTAGCCAAAATACTGTTTGCATTATCTTAAAGAGGTTCAGGGAAAACGGCACTCTTGAGTCAATAAAAAATAAAGAGAGTGTATGCATAAGTACCAAGGAAGATGATTTGGAAAACTTGAAGGAAGAGCCACAAACCACTCCAGACAATGAAGAGATTAAGCATGAACAGGATCAATCTACTTATCAAGCCCGCCTTCTACAAGCTGATGAAACAAACTAAGTTTTCCTTATAAAATAGTGTATCTGAATATGTCTTCATTATCAAACATAAGAATTAGACTGTGACTTGATCAATACTACTTTACTGTCTAATATAGTGTCAAAGTAATAGACTAATAAGAGACCTCTTTGTATTTACAATGGATAATATAGTAATAAAGAAAACAACTCATTTGAAAATAAGGTGATCCTCAACAAGTAGCCGGTCATTTTCAAGTGCAAATTTCTTTTTTTATATTCATACTTTTCTTAATAGTGTTATAACTTTATGAATGCATTAGATAAAGACATAGAACTCTCAATAGATACATGGAATAGTGTTTATAAGATATAAAAAAAGTTTTGTTTGTAGGTCGCTTAGTAAGCAATATCAGTTTTTGGTATCTATCATTGCCTGTCATCTCTGCTCCATGCTGACAATGAGGGCGTCTAATGCCTTTGATATTCTACCCCATTCAAGCATCAGGGCCGCCTCCAACTTTTTCTTGGCGGTATAAACCATCCTGTTCTTCCTAATAACCTTCTTGAGGTGGGCCCATAGATGCTCAATTGGATTGAGATCGGGTCTTTGTGAGGTCCAATAAGGAAGAGTTTCCACACTCTTTACTGCCTTCCATTCTCTAGTTTCTTCTAGTTTTTTTTTGCCTTTATAAGATATAGTATTGTCCTCTTGTAGGCGGTAGCTAACTCCAGGGTTTATATGAGAGAATTAATCGAGTTTATGGAAGTTGGTTTCTCTTAATACAATCACACAAAATTAGTAAATATACGACTCTATAATTTATACAATTTTAAACATGATTCTTCTTTTTACCACAGAATCATACTCCATTCATCAATCTCAAATGTTAAAGGCAGAATCCTCAACTAGAAACTCTAGAGCTTATAATAAGCCTGAAGAAAGAGAGTAATGGGGTGTTTATTAGCTTAAAATTCTCTGTCATGGTTCATGGAGTTGAATGAGAAAGGAGAACAGTGAGTTTCTGTTACAAGATGGTGCTAGCTGTTATACAGGTGACTATACTAGAGGGTGAAAAGACACACATCAAATTAGGGGATTGGATTGCTAGCCGGTACAAAGTCCTGAATTGAACTCAATTGAATACGTCTGCTGGGCCTTGGAGAGACGAATTGAAGAAAGAAGGGCATCTATTACCTAATGTTGAAAGTGTGAATACTCTACTTGCAGAAGAGTGGGAGTGAGTTGGTATTGAACTTGTACAACAGTAAATTCAGAGTATGAATGACAGATGCCAGGCTGTCGTTGATGTCAAAGAAGGCCATACAAAATATTAACTGTATTATTATTTTTCTATTTTCGATAAATAAAGATGTTGAGCATGTCCTATCCATTTTGTCTTAATATTTATTTTCAAAAGTATTCAATTCAATTGGGTGTGGCTGTATTAAAATAGTAATAAAAAACATCCACAAGTGGGATTTAAATTCTCTTAGATTCCCAGAACTCACATATCCTAAGGAAGGAAAGGTAAATCTACTGCTAATATTATTTACAAAATAAAACACTTTGGTTTACAGTCTATCTATCTTTATTGTTATTATTACTATGTTTAATCCATAATAAAATGCCAACACCTTAACACACTGTTTATATCAAATGTAATAAAAATAAAATAAATAAAAACCTAACTCTGATAGGCATTAGTTTGATCTATGAGGGCTATCAATTATGGTCCATTAAGAAGGGCCAAGTACCTGCTAGTGTTCATATAAAAGACTATGATTATTGTGAATGACATGATATTACTTATCGCTTTCCTTCTTAAATGTGAAAATATCTTTTCACTTTGTCCCATCACTTTAACAAACAGTGAACTTTGTCTTGAATCATTGGCCATTAGTATTGTCATTTCTCGCTTTCCAACCAAGCAAAACAAAGTCAAGTAGATTAACTACCATTTATGGCCATGACAGCACCTTTTTCTTTATTTTTTCCCCTATTTTTTCCTTAATAGATATAGAGTCACCAAGGCAAAGTGGTGGCGTTAAGATTCTGAAAAATAAAAATAAAAATGGCCTTTATAGTCATTCTTCTTTGGTAGACATACATTCATCACGAAAGATCTTCTCATCTCCACCCAACAGTCCATAGAAAAGACAGTCCTTTTATTTGTTTACTTTAGTGCACGTGTCTACTTGTGAGTTTATCTGACAGTCTGTCCCGTTCCGTAGAATCACCCTCTTTCAGTGAGACGAGTTTGTCACTGATGCACAGTCACATTCATTCTCAGTCTGTCTTAAAAAAGGAATTCTAGATGCAAGTGACAGCGTTTCATGTGTCATCGTTGAGTTGTGATTGATACACAGAGAAAAAATAATAATAGATTCAAAGGCTTCTCCTCCCTTCACTTTATTATGTGTGGCATTTCAGCACTTATTCTTGCGGATCAAAATGGTGCTGCCTGTGCAGATCTTTTTGAGAGCCTGGGACTATTGCAGCACCGTGGTCAGGTAACGCCGAAAACCCTCTAGTGTCACTGTCTAAATAATAAGCTAGGATGCTGCAGGTATTGTGACATGTGGTCCCAAAGGCCGTCTCTTCCAATGCAAGGGAAATGGTATGGTCCGTGATGTATTTGATGAAAAGCAACTGTCCCGACTGTTTGGTAATCTCGGCATTGGTCATGGTAAGGCAACTCTCCTCCTCTCCTTTTCTTTCATCCACTCATTACTCCTCCCGGTACTCACTTACCAATAGTACGCTATCCTACCGCCGGATCCTCCTCCATGTCAGAAGCCCAGCCTTTCTACGTCAACTCTCCTTATGGTATTGCCTTTGCCCATGTAAGTTGTAAAGAAAGAACAGGACGCAATACTCATGAATTAGAACGGCAACCTGACCAACGCTAGAGAACTTCGAGAGTTCTTGGATAAAGTGGCCCATCGTCATATCAACACTGATTCTGATTCTGAACTGTGCCTTAACATTCTTGCCGATAACTTACAAAAGACAGGCAAATTCAGAATCAACGAAGAAGACATCTTTACTGCCATCCGTGACTTGTATCAGCAGTGCAAGGGTGCCTATGCCTGTGTGGCTACTATTGCAGGCTACGGTATTATTGGATTCAGAGATCCCCATGGCATTCGTCCTCTTGTCCTGGGCCGTCGTTCTACACCAGCAGGCAATGACTATATGCTTGCCTCTGAGAGTGTTGTTCTGGACGCCCTTGGTTTTACCGATGTGGAAGATGTCCAAGCAGGAGAGGCCATTATTATTACTCGCAACAAAGTGAGCCGTCGTAGATTGGTGGAGGCAGAGAACATTGCCCATTGTATCTTTGAATATGTCTACTTTGCCCGCCAAGACAGTATTATTGACGGCATTTCAGTCTACAAGGCCCGTTTGTCCATGGGAGAGGCATTGGCAGACCAGGTAGTGAAGAGTTTGGGAGATGCCATGGACATTGATGTTGTTATTCCTGTGCCTGATACCAGTCGAGTGGCTGCTCTTCAGCTGTCAAAGAAGCTCAACATCGATTTCAGAGAAGGATTCAACAAGAATCGTTATGTTGGACGCACCTTTATTATGCCTGGACAGCATGTTCGCCGTAAGAATGTCCGTCGTAAGCTGAACGCCATGACACTCGAGTTCAATGGCAAGAATGTATTGTTGGTGGATGACTCCATTGTACGAGGCACAACCTCCAAAGAGATCATTCAGATGGCAAGAGATGCTGGTGCTAAAAAGGTGTATTTTGCTTCGTGTGCTCCTGCTATCCGTTATCCCAACGTGTATGGTATTGACATGCCTACCCGCGATGAATTAGTGGCACACGGTCGTGATGATGTTGAGATTGCACAGGAGATTGGTGCAGACAAGGTTATTTTCCAGGATCTGCATGATTTAGTGGAGTCTGTGCGTTGCTTCAATCCCTCCATCAAGACATTTGATACGTCTGTCTTTGATTGCCAATATGTCACAGGCGATATTGATGAGGAGTATCTATGTCATTTAGAAGGTGTGCGTAATGAGGGTAGCAAATCCAAGGCAGACTCAGACAGTGATTGTGTGGGTTTACATAATAACTTTGTAATGCAGTAAATGACATTTTCATATTCTTGAAGGTCTTTTATTTTTATAGTATAGATATCAACAAAAACCTCTTTCTTTTCCTTTCTTTTCCTATTCTTGTTATTTATTTTCTCCTATAAAAGTGGACTCGTTTTACGTAGAGTCAAGTTTCATGCACGTCTTCTTTACAGTGGAATGAGTTGAAAAACAACAACAAAACACCAAGTATCTTTCTCTACTTGTTAGAAAGAAAAGGTCCTTTAGCAGATAGATTCTATGCGTACAGCTTATTCTTTTCTTTTTGTAGTACGCATGGATTTTACCCTTTAGAATTCAGTCACACTTCACTTATTGACTGTTTATCTTGGACATTGACTGTATTTTTTCCTCTTTTTTTTCCTCTTTTTTTTCTTTCTTTTTCTTCCTCTTTACTTTGTCTATAACAAATATCCATTGCCATGACCAACAAAGGCAGTTCAACAAAGACAGTGCCTCCTCTTCAATTCAAACAGTCTGTTTTTCACTTTGATACACATCCCACCGAGCCTATTATTGTCTCTGGTCTGATCAACGGCAAAATACAATGTCACCGCTATGGTACCTTGGCTCATGAAGAACTGTGGATAAAAAAGGCCTTTACAAAATCATGTCGAGGAGTTCAGTTTAATTCCGATGGATCTGGTAAGACAGACAAAACCAACTCTCTGTGTCTTTACGCTCAACAGTAGTGGGATAGGTCTTTATAGTATTTCCAAAGACAAGACCATTCTCCTGCTGGATACAAAGACAGGAGAGATCATCAAATCTAGAGAAATGGGCCACGAGTAAGTGATAAGACCCTATTTCTTTCTTTCTTTCTTTTCTTTCTTTCTACACTGTAGGTAGATAAAGGAAAGAAAGAAAGAAAGAAAGAAATCCATCAAGGAGAATGGCATTGGCTCATCATGGATTTATATGCACATATAGACATCCCATCAACGCACTTCTTAGTCTGAATGAGAATATGTTGGCCACAGGAGATGATCAAGGTGTCATCAAGGTAACCGGAGAAAAAGTGGGATGTGGATTGATGGTGTCTACTTTAGCTGTGGGACAATAGAAAAGAAGAAGCAGTAATGACCTATTCTGAACATGAAGATTTCATTGCGGATATGGCCTACAGTCATACCCACAAAACACTAGTAGCAGTAGGGTAGGCAGTAGAAAATAGAAATACACCAGACATTCTCTTGACATCATAAGTTGTATTCTAGTGGAGATGGTTATCTATCAACATGGGATATTCGTAAGCCTGACCTGGCAGCCATGTCAGATCATATGGAAGATGAACTATTATCTATTCAGCTTGTAAAGGTAAACAATGACCCAACAACGACAGAGTATCAACAGAGGGGTTGTATGGATAGAATGGACGTAAGGCTGTGGTTGGCTCTCAGGATGGTATTCTCAGTCTATGGTCTTGGGGTGATTGGGGTGATTACAAGGACCGTATTGTGGGTCATCCTCATTCCATTGATGCTATCTGCAAGATAGATGAAGACACCATCTGTACAGGTAGTAGTGATGGTATGATTCGAGTGGTATCCATTCTTCCCAATGCCTTTCATGGTGTTCTTGGTGATCACGGACAAGACATGCCTATTGAACATATTGAGCTTACACATGACAATAAGTATGTCATAAGCAGTGGTCATGATGAGTCCCTTCGATTCTGGGATGCTAGCATTCTATTTGATGAGGATGGAGAAGAGAAAGATAAGGCAGAAGAAGCCACCAAGGATGAACATCAGGACATTGATGATATTGAGAATAAGAAAGAAATTAGTGGAGAAGAAGAGGTTAGTGTTGATGAAGATGAGGAGAATCAGCTAGATGAAGATGAAGATGAAGATGAAGATGACAATGAAGATGAAGATGACAATAATGATGACAATAATGATGACGATGACAATAATGATCAACTAAATGAAGAAGAACAACGCAGTGGTGATGATGATAGTGATAGTGATAGTGATAGTGATGATAAACCATCAGCTAAACGACAAAAAAGAGAACAAAAAAGAGAACAAAAGAGAAAAGAAAAAGAGTATAAGAAAAATGTAAATAGATCCAATAACTTTTTTTCAGATCTTTAGATTTGTTATTGACACTAATAGACTGCATATGCATCCATCGAACTTATTATTTTCTGTATGAACAGATATAAAAACATGTATTGAAGTAAAACACTATAGAGAGAAAAGAGAAAAGGAGAAAGTATACAAAAGTATGAATAGTAAGAAAGAGAGGAAATACGGTAAATAAATACACACAAATAGATAAGGAAGAAGGGTAAAAATGGAGATAGAAAGGAGACTATCTTAAACAAACAATTCAAATGCATTGCCAATAACAAAGTCCATGGTAGCATTCTTATAACTCATGTCTAAGAAGTCTCGAGAAGCATCTTTATCTCGCATAAGAGTAGGTGCAAAGACCATGGCAAGATTCTTTGTCGTCATCAGGTTATCACTGCTATGCTGTTGAATACTTTAAAAAGGAATAAGTCCACCCGTTCAACCACTCAATGTCGACTCAACTTACCGATTCAAATGTTGCATTAATAACTTCAAAGTGTCGTAGTTGGCTTTTGGTAATTGCTTCATTAATGAGATGAACTTGTCTACTTTGGTTTGATCTACTTTCATGGCTAATAAAGAGAATAAGAGATTGATTGAATGAATAAACACATCCTCCCTCTCATCATCCCAAGACAAAAACACAACTTACCAATGGCCTCAATAAACAGTGGGTAGACATCATAGGTAAGCAATGGATCAGGAAGTTCACGGAAGTATTGTTTAAGAATACTCGTAATAGCTGCCAAATCATTGAACTCATTTCTATCTTCCAAATCAATGCTCACTCCTTGCTCAAAGGCAACTTGGATGATTCGCATTTGTGCCGCACCTCCTGATTTACGGTAAATTCCCTCATACTTCATGCCACGCGATTCTACTGCCTGGATACACCGCTCTACTAAAAGGGGTACAGTCCGACCCTCCTCTTCCACACGGTCTGTTAAACTGCGACCAAAGAGACTGGAGGACTTGGCCAATTCGAGATCGGATTCATTGGACAAGTCTAGGCTTGTGTTTGATGCAGAGCACAGCTGAGGAACATGATTGACACATTTTGTATGGCATACATAACCACATCCTTAGAATGCATGTAGAAAATGAGCCACTGACTGTTTTATTCTCTCCTTTCTTACCTTGACATCTGTACTCATGACGACCCCACATCTTCTCATTGCATGCATTACACTTGACAGGACGCAAGAATGAAGTCAGATGAAATGCATGAGGACCTGAACCAAAGACAGAGCCAGAGCCAGAAAATATACTTTCAAGCGACATTTTTGGCTTTTGACGTTGGTTGCCCATCAAACCCTCCACTGATAGACTCTGATTACTGCTATTGGCATGCGACATATCATATAGAAGACTCTTACTGCTCTGTGCATAGTCACTGTTGTAAAGATAGATGGCTGAGTCTGCCTTGGACTTTATGCTTAATTTCCCAAACATTGCACTTCCTTTCTTCTTTAATCTCATTATCTTTGCCTCGTGTTTTCCAGTAGGGGGTTCACGTGAAGTGGTGCTGCTGCTTGTCATTGCACTTCCTTCTGAGGATTGGCGTTGCATGGACATGGGATAGATGAGTTCAGTAGAGGGTGAGGGTGAGGGTGAGTGAGGAATATGCTTGTTGGACTGAAGTTCATGCTCAATGGCTCGCTGTGATAACTCATTGTTGATCTTTGTGAGTTCTCCATTCTTTGTGTTGAGTAATATTGTCTCATGAATAATTTCATCTCGCATCTTGCTTAGATTCTGAGTATCTGCCTTGAGTGCATCTCGTTCAGCCATAAGAGACTGTATCTCTGTGTAGAGGGCTTTTTTAAACTCTGATGCCTCTGCTTCCACATTGTTCTGACTAGTGAAAGACATGAAGGAGACATGTTAGTCTGCTGTAGATACAAAAGAAGAGCATGGGAGCGTAGGAATGTGTCCATGTAGATTTACCTCACAAGTCCAGCTTGCGTCTGTACACTCGATGCAATGTCATTAGCGAGAACATCTCTGCTGTGTCGTAGCTCCTCACAGGCTTTATTGAGTTCAATGCGTGATTGAGCTAGACGATCAATTTCTTCTTTGACTAGAATGCTAAATGTGCTTTCTTTGGCCTTTTCAGCTTGATGATAAGTCCATTGGTCACGTAGAGAAGAGTTTCGTTTGGTCTGTTGTTGTACTTCCAACGACTAAAGAAGAAGTTCAGAATAAGCTCATTCAACAACAATAGGTTTCTCTTCTTTTCTGATTTTGCTTGCCTTTTTTTCCACAGGTTTTGATGTACGTGACAGTGAATCATGACGAGCAAGAGTATTCGGTATACATTTAGTAGGGTGGTTGTTATTATTATTATTGGTAGTGGCGTTTGTGATAGGGTGGACAGTGCTGCTGGTGGTACGCCTGTAGGAATTTCTTGTAGTTAATAGTGTACTGGGCGTCTTTGGACTTGATAATGACTGATTCTCTGACGGTGAATATGGTGTTCTGACATCAAGCGAGAGATTTGCACCGAGATTCTTTGCTAGATCTATCATATCTGAAGATTCATTGTCAAAGAATGACAAATTGAGAGATGGAATGTCAGATAAGTTGAACTGAGAAACAGATTTTCGAGCGTCTTGTCCCATGACTTTTGAGCTGTTTTCTCGGTCATGTTGCATACTCTCCATGTTGGGTTGACTCGAAGGTTGGTTTTTACTGACGACGATTTCAGACTGAGAAGCCTTAAGGTGTCTAGGAGCACTTATTTCTATAGTATGCTTTCTCATTTCTCAGTATAAATATAAATTTATAGATCTAGATATAAGAGTGAAAGGTCTACAAAAAGTCTACAAACTGCTAAGAAAGCAGCAGAAGAGGTAGGAGGATGAACTGCTAAATGATCATTTGAAATCGGACTTGAGTGACTCTTGTGTACTGTTTGTGCCAGCTGCTGCTGCCTCTTTGCTGCTACGGCTGTCTTTGTTTTTGAATATATCACTGCAACATGGAATCAACGCCCGATGAAAGATTGACTACCCGATATGTGCAACGAGAAACATGAGCTTGCACGAACTCAGCTATTACTTTTCAAAAGAACAAGTCAACAGAATCCCTCAATGGTTTGGCTTGGTGATGATTAGACCAGGGCAATAGAAACATAGGGTGTTTTTGTTGTTTTTTTGTTGTTGTTTGATCTATGCTATAACCATGGCCATGGATGAAGAGGATAGAATACACTTAAAACTGCCAAGACATACAGTCATTAGGTTTGTTCTGATTTCCTTGCCAAAGGCCACCTCTTTCTCGGATGTTTTTCACACCTCATTTTACTTGTTTGGGGAAATGTGATCGTCCATAGGCTTGTGACATGCAGTGCCTTAAGAACACCAAGCATGATAAACTACTTCATATTCGAAGAAATAAGACTAATCCATACTAGTAGACCTTAATTGATTTTGTCCGTTGTGGATATCTTGTTATGGATTGGATCCCTGTAGGCTATTGAGTTATACAAATAGACTTTATACTTATTGATTTGTTCTAAAAGTAAGAACCACAATTTAGAGAGTGAAAGGTAGCCAATCAATTAATAAAGTTAAAACTGAAAGTGAATCTGTTTTATAAGGTACACAGTTAATATTTGTATCTTTGTAACTGATTTGTTGAAAGAACTTAAGACATAGCCAAGGAGTTTATATGTATTTATGTTCTATTGGACTGATACCATGAACATTGTCATCGAGGTTTTTCTGGTGATGAGTGGAGATGATGCTATTATTAGCTGAATGGCCACGATCATTGGTTGATACATTGAGAAAAGAGGAGAGAATGACATTCTCCAACCTGTAAATTACCTGTAAAATAAAAAGAGAGTTTATGTGCTGCAGCAATCTATAGCAGATGTGCAGACACTTATACTCTTTGCTTGTGTCAGTGGGTATGAATTTACAGCACTACCTTTTTATTTTTCCCTGTTCTTTATATTAATATATTAATATATTAACATCTACATATGTAGACATATGCAGACATATATGTATTTATCAAATCAATTCAAAGTATGCAGACACATGAACAGAATTTAGATCTACAAATGCAGCTTTACATTGCCATCCACATTGCACTTTGAACGACAGTCTTATTAATACGCCATTTTACTAAATAAAACTATAGTGTATTTTTAGCTGTCATTTACTGTGACTCCCACAAAATATATCTCTGTAGCTGAATACCTTGCTTACTTTGTAAATAATAATGTGGTGTGGTGTTTTTATTTTTATTCTATTTATTTTTTATTCTATTTATTCTTTATTCTTTATTCTTTAAATATATATCCACAAGCTAGTATCATGGCTATGACTCTTCCTAATTTTAAGGACGCTACTGGTGGTGTTGGAGAAGTCTGCTCTATTCTTATCTCTTGCTTATGTTTACTCTTCATCATAAAAGGTTATAGATCAGCAGCACTACAGGAATACATACACTATTTATTTATTATTCACTTTGAGATTAACTGTAAAACTATTATTATATTTTATCAGCCCAATGTATAAATCCAAGTATCAGAAGAAAGGTCAGAAATTCACTCTTTGCTAAAATAGACAATGATATCATCAACAAAGTGGCACCATTCTTAAGGAATAATAAGACGGAACAATGGTTACATCTGTTTTTATCTTTTCATGGAGATAACAAAGGTATAAAAGTCATTTTATTCTTGAAGAGTAACAATGCAGATGTTGTGTAAAAAATGTCCTAAACAGTTTACCCATAGGAAACATAACACAGCATAACATAGCACAGTGTTTTCACCTATATATCAAGTGGGTTCCAATGATGAACCCTGTAAAAAACCCTTTAGTGCTTTCTTTCATTCAGACTTATTACTTGTCTGCCTTGGTGTCTCCTTTTCTGTTCATAAAGAGAATAGAGTATTTAATGGATACAGAACAAACCTTGTTTTTCCCTCTTTTTCTCTTTTGATGAAAGGGCTTGCGGTTCTTTTTGTTATCAAAACGAGGTACATGTCTTTGTTTCTTGTTACAGTGTCTTTGGAGCCTGTGATAAGAACTCCATGTCTTTTTCTTTATTTTTATTTTAAATGACCTGTGCTCCTTTTATTCAGAAGCCCATGGTCTCTATTCTTACTATTTATCTTTAAAGATGAGGTTTTTTAAACAAGAATTAGAAGAATAGCTTTATATATGTATTGACTAGCACTGATGTATCTTTGTAAAAACATAGGAGAGGGGCCATCATTTGTTACTGAACATTAAAACTGAGCGTCTCTTAATGCAGTCCTTTTTATTATTATTATTTATTATTAGTGATTTTAATCTGCAGTTTATTCTTGAGACCTAAAAAGGCATGGAAGAGATGCATGCACTCATATCCACACCACAGTGGAGCACCTAAGCCAAGAGAGAGAAGAGAGGGAAGATGAACTCTTCTTCTAGTGTGGGCTTGATACCTTGAGAAGGATAAATAGTATCTGAATGTACCATAGTTAAATCTCTTCTTTTCTTAAGTCTATTTTTATTTAAAACAGTTCATTTTGCTTAAATTATATTTCCTATCTTGTTACAAAAGGGAACAGGTCACGGGTATATCTAAGCAGTTATTTAACCTTTTGTTTTCTGGGGCAGCATAAAGAGAGAAAGAAGAGGCTATTTGCCTTTGTTCTTGGCATGATAAGGAATAGGAAGGATATACTTCTATATATTTATAGTATAGGGTGTATATATCATGAGTTTATTGGTACAATGAAAATAGTAAGACATCTATTTATCAGAAGAATTATACTTTAATGACAATATCTCATAAATAAGCCATTCAATTTCCCATTCAATTCTTCTGTAAGAGCCCAAGCCATTGATGCTATTCTTTCTTTTTGTTGTTGACTGATACAAAGGAGTGTGAAGCATTAATGAGCTGACAAAGAAAGATGAAGCCTGTTTATATCCCTCAGCTATTATTTTCAGTGACTGTATTTGTGTTGTGTGTATCTATCTTTGGGTGAGTGAATGAGTGTGAAATGTGTATGTTTGTGTGGATCAGTAAGTGTCTGTGCATAGAAGCCATAAGGATGGGGCTGATATTATTATTACTATTATTGTTGTTAGTATTACTATTACTGTTGTTAGTATTACTATTATTGTTGTTAGTATTACTATTACTGTTGTTAGTATTACTATTATTGTTGTTAGTATTACCATTAGTATTACCATTACTGATATTATTGTTATTATTGTTATTGTTGTTATTGTTGTTATTGTTGTTATTGTTGTTATTGTTGTTATTGTTGTTATTGTTGTTATTGTTGTTATTGTTGTTATTGTTGTTATTGTTGTTATTGTTGTTATTATTGTTATTGTTGTTATTGTTGTTATTGTTGTTATTGTTGTTATTGTTGTTATTGTTGTTATTGTTGTTATTGTTGTTATTGTTGTTATTGTTGTTATTGTTGTTATTGTTGTTATTGTTGTTATTGTTGTTATTGTTGTTATTGTTGTTATTGTTGTTATTGTTGTTATTGTTGTTATTGTTGTTATTGTTGTTATTGTTGTTATTGTTGTTATTGTTGTTATTGTTGTTATTGTTGTTATTGTTGTTATTGTTGTTATTGTTGTTATTGTTGTTATTGTTATTATTACTATTACTATTACTATTACTATTACTGTTACTATTACTGTTACTATTACTGTTACTATTACTATTACTGTTACTATTACTATTACTGTTACTGTTACTGTTACTGTTACTGTTACTGTTACTGTTACTGTTACTGTTACTGTTACTGTTACTGTTACTGTTACTGTTACTGTTACTGTTACTGTTACTGTTACTGTTACTGTTACTGTTACTATCACTATCACTATCACTATTACTATTACTATTACTATTACTATCACTATCACTATCACTATTACTATCACTATCACTATTACTATCACTATCACTATCACTATCACTATCACTACTTATTATATCAGTAGAATAGAGTGAATCCACTGACCCACTTGTTATCCTAAAAACTAATGTCAGTACAGTCTGAGAAAGAAGGCCTTTGGAATGACACAGTGGTTCTATGAAGAGTAGGACAGAGTCAGAGTGTTTCAAATGGCGTCCTATACATCATATATCTGTCTTGAGTAATGTAATCAAGGATCTCACATGGTCAAGTCACGCTTGATCTTTTTACTGCAAAAGTCAAAATATCAAACGCTACTCAACCTATCTACTTTGGAATAGATATCTGATGTCATATATTCATCCCACATACATTCTAACAATTTCACATCACTTGTGTATAGAGTGTATCTATACTACTACTCTGCTAATAACATATGTCCTCAGCTCAGACTATAAAGCTCCTCCTATAGTTCTCGGCCTTTTAAATTCATTACAAGTGACTATTCTTGTCCATGTGTGTGCCATGGAAAGTATCACTTGAGATATTCTTTTTCTTTTTCTTCTTCTTCTTTAGGGCATAGAATATCCACCACACACTTCTCTTATAGTAGGAAGGTCATAGGATAAAGAGTAGACTCCACACCACTCATGGAAATAGACACCGTGGGTCTATCCATTCTACATAAGCACGCCCTGAAGAAGAAGAAAGGAAGCATTTTTAAAATACAGCCAACACTCTTACAACCCCACAATAACTGATTCTCTTTCTCCTGTGACTGCTTTACTGTATGTCTTTATTATTGATACAGGCCTACCTCTTCATCCAAAGACCTACACGCATTCATGCCAAAACAGAAGACCAACCCAAGTCAATTCACAGTATCCAGCCAACCCAGTCGAAATAATGTTCGGAAGACAAGGGAGCGCTCGGAATACAGACGATTCTATAAGCGTCTCTTTAAAAAGAATATATTAGAACAGGCAAGAGTATCTGAGATATACTCACCAGAGTTTGATGAAAAGATACGCTGGCCTTGCTCCTATAAGAGTATTAAGATAGTGTAAGCAACTCTTACCCCTTCCCTCTTCCCTATTTATTTCTTTCTTTCCTTCTCTCTTTCTTCTGTGGATTAAAACACATATCTTATAGCAACACACCCTGGGTTTGTGTTGAGTCCCCCACCACCTACCCAGAGAGTTTGGTGGAGAAGGGGGAATGGCCTCTCTCTGATGACATCCAGAACAAAGCAAGGAAGAGTGCCAAGGCCAATTTCACAGCAGAAATAGAAGCCATAATCAATAGAGAGATAGGAGAAACAGAAGACAAGGACCCTGAAATGGCCGCGAGTCTTATTCTACAAATGATGTATACATTGCTGTTGAATCTTGAGGTGGCTACGAGCAAGAGTGGAAGTTTGGCTACAGTAAAGGAGACAGCCATTTCATGGGATGAGATGTTGATGATAGCCATGACAAGCAAGATGCCAAGAGTGTAAGTGTGCAAGTGTGCAAGTGTGCAAGTATGCAAGTGTGCAAGTATGTGTTCAATGCCACTGATGTTCTTTTGTTGATATATATATATATGTGTGTGTGTATGGGGGCACTTAGTATAGTGGAATCTGTATACCAGCAATTGATAGCAAGGTATAGACAGACATCACCCAGTAGGTTCTTCTTTATTAGAGAAAGAAGCTTATTCTGTCAGTCATTGATCAGTTACTCCAGTCCTCTTCTTCTATTCCACTGATGGACTCTTATTATGATGGTGCGTGTTTTTATCTTTATTATTATTATTCTTTTCTATTCTTTTATTGGTTGATTGGTAAGTGCAAAACTCATGTGTTTTCTAGTCAAGAGAAAGGCCGACATAGCCCAGTGGTATGAGCAACAGCAGAAAGATCCACAGGAGAAGGGGTCTTTTACAGGAGAAGACATGAGATATGTGGATGCCACTGAGAAGCAGTTTATAGACAGCAAAGTGTCTATTCACAGCCATCGTCTTTAGCCATTGTTCTCAGCCATAAAGCTCACTGCTACTGACTGTAGTGAAATAGTGTAAGGAGGTGCACAATGAACGTGAAAGAAAATCAGGGAGAAAGAGTGGATAAGAATAGTGTGCAGGTATCAAGTAAGAACAAACAGATGCATAGTCCAGTGCCTAGTAATAAACAAAGACAAGCCACACTATGGAGATGGGCACGGATATGAATGTTCATAGCAATGTTATAGCCATAGCAATGTTATAGCCATAGCAACATTATAGTAGAAACTAGAAATAAGTTATGTCTTTTTTCTATTCTACCCTACACCTTACAGCCACACCCTCCCATCCAATCACTCATCCAATCATCTGTTCATCCCATCACTTGCCTATCCAATCATCCACACACCCCTACCCAGACGAAGCAGTGGAGATGGACGAATGAAAACAAGGGAAGCAAGGGAAGCAAGGGAAATAGGTAGTGTTGGAATGGAGCCAATAGGCCCTTAGCATTTGGTGTCACTGGTTACAGCCATTACTGTAAGCCTTTTCATCATAGGACAAGGGTTGGCTTGGAGTCAGTGGGAGGAACAGCAGCAGAGGCGGGTCTCTTCGGAATTATGTAGCCAATCACTGAAGACTGTCTGTGCGTGACTTCAAAGTCCGTGAAAGGAATAAGGAGACAAGAGATTTAGAAAATAAGAGCACAAGATAAAGAAGAGTTGCAATGCCAGCCTTATATTCTAGTTGCTGCTGTATTTGTTAGAATACTAACTTGTAAGGCACAAAAAGAAGTCCATCACCCGCTTGACCAGCAGAACAAGTCATGCGACCTTCCTCAAGGGGAACAGCAGGTGAATTAGTGTATTTTTTTATACTTAATGATTCTCAGTTTCTTTTCTCCCTTTCCTTTCTATTATGTCTCCTTTCCCTACAAAGAGTGAACTGCCAAAGGTATGTCCTACTGTTCTATTGGACGCGTCTTCTTCCTTCTTCCTCTTGCTGGAGGAGATTCTCAAAAACAAGATAGATAATCCATCGCTTAAAGACACGCCTCGCCCTTGCCAAGTTCAAGCACCAACATGGATATGAACGGCTGGATCTTATGACGCTTGAACTCAGTCTCCTAAAGACAAGGCATCCTTTGCTGTCCTTTTCCTCTTCCTCCTCCTCCTCTTTTTCTTCCTCTTTTTCCTCCATAGCAACAGCAGCAGCAACAGCAGCCATGGCAACGGCAGCCATGGCAACTGCAACCACCAGCCCATCTCCCTATCATCGCTACTATCCTACCCATAGAACACATCTATCCCCCATCACAAAGCCCACTTCCTTTGTCCATGCCATGCTCCCCACCCGTATACGCTCTCCTCTCTCTGCCAAACGCAACACCTCTCCACGCACACCTCTCTGCTCCCTCTCCTCAGACGACCAAGACGCCGCCCATCTGCTAGTCATGCTCCATAGAACCACCTCTCCCTGCTAGTGTAATGACAATGTAAATATAGAATATATGAATATACATAGATGGCCTTTCTTTTCCTTCTCTTCTTCTTTGTCTTGTTTTTATTCCTCTTTTCTACCTCTCTACGGCCATGGCAAGCCCCATGACTAAATCACGTACGCGCCTTTGTATCAATGCATTCTCGCAATAAACACTGGTTGCAGTGTAAGGAGCCTCGACACGTGCACATCCCAAGACATGAATGGCAGACTCACCCTCTACCAGTTGAAAGGGAACTCTGTGCTGTACATAACTATAGTAGCTATCCTCTTTGGTGTGGGTGGGTGTGTTTTCTATTTACCTTTGAGAGATAGGCCAACATGAGTTCTTTTCTGGTGTCTATCCATGCAGGAGTCATCAACAGTGGTGTATGAGTGGGTGTATGGGTGGGTGTAGAAGGGGATGGACTGACTAGAGACAAGGATTAGTCCAAGGAGAAAGAAAGAAAGAAAGGAGAAAGGAAAAGAAAACAGTGCGTTTATTTTCCAACTCACTCTCTAGTGTTTGGATGGTGTAGTGCATGATGACTACAATGTCGTTGTTTTCGTCTATAAGAACAATATTGCCAGAGACAGGATCCACTGTATAAAGACGGCCTGTCTGTACTCTTCCATTGGTGAGGGTTACTATTGTAAGGCAGTCAAGCAGAGTGCACAACTCCTCCTCGCTATAAGAGTAAAAAGACTTCATCGAAAGTGATAATAGTAATGGTAATAGTAGTAGTAATAATAGTGATAATAGTGATAGTAATAATAATAGGAATAATAATAGGAATAATAATAGGAATAATAATAGGAATAATAATAATAGGAATAATAATAGGAATAATAATAGGAATAGTAATCGTAATAATAATAGTAATAATAACACTAATAATAATAACAGCAAAAACAACAACAACAACAACAACAAGGGGACTGCTTTATGAAAGGGACCACCTAACCACTGATTTAGTGGGTTGGTGTTACTGTCCATATTACTGTACAGAACACTACTGTCTATACCACTGTACAGAACACCCTCCTTTCTCTATAATGAAAACTGACACTATGGCTGTAGTAGGTCCCATGGACAGCCTACTCTATTCCTCCTTCATTATTGAACCCAACTACATGATAGAATAAATTGCTAACTTGATGTTCTTATTTTCTTATTTTATTTTCTTTATTTGTATTTCTCATATTTAGTGATGAACAAGGTAGATAAATAACAAGGATAGATAATGTACAAGGCTGAGCTAATGGATGAACAGATATAAACAAGTAGGAGGAAGTGATATAGACTAGGATGTTGTTGTTGTTTTTGGCTATGTGAAGAGATAGATAGAAAGATATACATACATATACGGGGCTATGTTTTTGTTTTTGTTTTTGTTTTTGTTTTTTTCCGCTTGTTTTTGTTTCTTTCTTTTTTCCGATTTCTGTTCTTGCTTCTTTTGCTTTTGTATATAATTTTACGAGAGACTTCTGCACCAAGGAGAAGCAAGAATCTGCTGTGTATCAAAGCGCTGCTCAGGATCAATACAGATACAACTTCTCAATAGAGATTGGAGCTCTTGAGAGAGGGAGGCTGGCATATCCCACTGCCCAGAAAGTATAATATGCTGCAAACGAGCAGTCTGTGATTCTGCAAAGGGTAATTTCCCTGTCACAAGAGTGTACAGAACAATGCCAAGCGACCATACATCTGTCTTTGGACAACCCATGGCTGTAGACGAGAGGATTTGCTCAGGTGCGACATAAGCCAAAGACCCACCTGCTGGCTGTGTGGTTTTGGTAGGCTGGCAAGGGATGGCCAAACCAAAGTCACATAGCTTGACAATGTTGTTTTCATCCACCAGCACATTCTCAAGCTTAATGTCTTTGTGGCACACTCTTGCCTGGCTGTGTAAATAATGAATGGCCTGGGCAAGAGGCACAAAAAGAGCCTTGGCCTTGGCCTCAGACAGGCCTTGGTGGGCAACAAGATCCAGAAGATGACCCTTTGCACAGTAGTCTGCAACAATGTAGGTGGCACGGTCTGTCTCCAGGACAGAATGAACATTGACAATATGGGGATGGTCTAATGACTTCCATATGGCAATCTCACGTTCAAGAAGGATCTGGTCTTCTTCATCCTCAGGAACAGACTTCTTGATGATTTTGATGGCCACCTTTTGTCCGTCAGAGATACGGTAGCCCTTTCTGACTGTAGAGAATCCTCCAAAGCCAATGACATTATCAAGAACATAGTCATCAATTTCATCGCCCTTTTCCTCCTGCACAATCTGAGCAGGGGCAGAGAAGGTGGACAGGAAAGAGGCAGCAGGTGATCGGCGTTCGAGAGGAGAGATAGGCAGGGAAGAAGTGACAGGCTTTCGGCTGATCGTAGTCTTTTTGCGGGCAATGGAGAGACGTGGGACTGCTGTGTCGATGGAGAACAGGGCAATCGGTGAGGTGGTGGTGGTAGTGGAGGGCGTGCTGCTTGTGCTGATCCCAATTGTAGACGACGACGAGGAAGGAGAAGGGTTGGGTGAGGGCAAATCATAGCTGTAGCTGTAGTGGAAGGTTTTTTGTGACTCGTTTTCTTCCTGTGCCTCTGTAGGCTGGATCAAATGTTCAAAAAATGGGCTGAAAGTGTCTTTTTGCTGGATTGATTTCTGAGGGAAAGTGTACATTTGAGTGGAGAGAAGAAAGAGAGGCAGAATAGAGTTGCTTTAATATACTTTTAGTCGGTGTTTGAATGTCCGGAAAAGGAAAAGGGGGCCAGTTACACTGGTTGTCCGCAGAACAACCCTTTTCATCCAATCAGAGGCGACCATTCCTTATCTTCATCAATGCTATAAAGGGTTGTTATAGAGATAACTTTGATTCCAGCCAATCATAGGTGGTAGGCTGTCCGCAGATAAGGTAGGATCATTTGGTAGATTCATCCATGACACTGAGCTCCTGTTGGCTGATTTAATCTCATCTGCCTAGTCTCCATGATGGAAAAGATTTCCCTTTCCCCTTCAACGCATTCATCTTGAGCCCACCATGCCCTCCTATTCACTCTCCTAACAAAAGACAAGAATAGCGGAAGACAAAGTAAAGAATTGTCTATGCTTTCCACCTAAGCGTACTTCCGATCTTTTCCGATGCCCTCTTTTGGGTAGGAAGGCTATAAACGGGATGAATGATGATTTTTTATTTTACTATTATTTTTTATTTTTTATTTTTTACTATTATTTCTTACTATTATTTTTTACTATTATTTCTTACTATTATTTCTTACTATTATTTCTTACTATTATTTCTTACTGTTTTGCCATCTCCAAAAGTGTGCCCTTGTGAGCTCAATGTGTCTATCTTATACTACATAAAAACATATATAATAAAAAGTGGCATGACATCAGCAGTTTTCATGCGAGACTCAATAGACAAATGGGAAAGGAGAGTGTGCTCCTCGTGGTCCTATTACACAGAAAGAAAGGTTGTGGGGTGATCGTAGGCGTAGAACAAAGGCTGACTCCAACAGTGATGCGTCAAGCCATAGAAGCAACACGTACTATAAATAAGACCTGTGCTGCTTTCATTTTAGGCTGTCATAGGACACTCCCAAGTAGACGCGATCCTGGATGCCATGGACGCGATCCTAAGGGTGCATGGCCAGTAAATCCCTCCAGCCAGCAGAACCCCCTTAACAGGCACTGGGCATAGTCTTCTCTCAACACTTCCCTAGTGTACATAGGGCAGCCCCACCAAGACATATGTCTTCAATACTATCCAATAGCTCGGGGTGGAATGCAGGTGATGTCAGACACAAAAGCGCCTATACTCCAAATGTATTAAACCCTCTCTTGTGTGAAGAATTGTGTAGGTGTCTATTTATCACACCTGGGTGGAATACTTTCCAATGGAGGTAAATGGATATAGAAATACAAACATCTCCTTTACGCCTATGGCTTGGCGTCCGACATTCTATACAGCAAAGTGGCTACAATGTGTGGGGCTAAAATTGAACAAATATAGACACATATTCAAGACCATTTGCAGAAACAAACAGATATGTTTGCCTTAAAATGCAACTGGGCAACCCTAATAAAGTGCAAGTTTTATTTGGAGAGAGGCCTTACATTCCACAGGATGAGAACGCCAATCATCGAGGCAGATAGAGTCTTGGCTTAGGAGGAGTTGCCATACCTATCAAGGAAAAAACTCGTATTATTTGGTAAAAGAATCTTTAATACAAACACCGATAGCGCTTTGAAAAAGAAAAAGACATTTGTAGTAGTTTGATAGACATGTAAGTTGTGTATCATGATTTGAAGAGGTCTTCTAGAATGAATGAGAATGTTTATAATTATGTGTTAATTCTATATCTATTTTTTATTCTACCTTTTATAGACAATTCTTCATATCATCCCAATGAATTCACTTGAATCAAGAAGCAGAGTGAATGCATTGGCATCTTTGATTAAGTAAAAAGGATTCTGCTCTTTCAGTGCTTGAGGATCACGTTGTTATAGTTACGCATTGTTACACCGTATGGGTGTAACCTGGGTCGGTAAGGAATACCTATTATTCCCTAGAAAGGGAATCCGAAATCAGTCTACTGAGCGCATCTTTTTAGATGACACATACCAAATAGGAAGAAGATCCACCTTTTGCCAGCCATAGTATTGCTTCTTATATCCATGTCTCGTCTAATTTCTCTTTGTCCTTTGAGCTCCTCATTTCCTCGCAAGTGATTAAAAAGATAGATTTATTCTTGGAACTTAATCCATTGATGTTCTTCTGTCTTCATGCATCTATAAGTCAGAAAGTGTAACCCTTGTTCTACTTACCATTGAGAGTGGTATGTAGTTTTGGTACACCAATAACTATGTCATACTGTGTAATAGAATTAGGTGGTGTAACTCTTTCTCTATTGAGCATCCGACATATCGAAGACATACACTTGAATACAGACCACATGAGTCAAAGCAAGTGAATGCTGGCGGATCTAGAAGTTCATATGGAGTGTTGTATCGAGTTCTTTTGCTTACGAATCTAAATATAATTTCTGGAGATTAATAAATCTATTTACTTTAGCCGACATTAATTGCTAAAATTTCAGTTTAGCAGAAATATGAAAGCACGCTCACATAATACCAGTGCTTCTCCTCTTTTTATTTTCATTTTCAAATGGAATAGAATAGAGTTACACTTCTAATGTTGGAGGATCTTATCTTGCATATTCTAGAAAGACAGTCCTTTCAAGAAAAGAATAAAATTCATAGAAATCTATTGGACTCATGCAATAGACATCCCTTTGGAAAAGCTTGTATTCTACAGGTTTTCTTTCTCTTTACTCGGTTCTTATAGTACTGTAATATTCTCACATTGCTTTAATGGATAGGGTTATATGTATATGTATTCTATTTCCACTGTACATGGCAAAATATCCACATCCCAAGTAACCTTCTCAGTACTAGTGCCGGTCTTCATAGAATGGTTATTGGTGCGGCAAATCATCCTATACCTTTTTAAAATAAAATAAAAAACTCTTCTCCTATTTGTTTTACATTCATGGGATGTTTTCTTTCTATTCTTGGCCGCATTGACATGTCTATTCAATCAAGACATTGGGTTTTGACATATAAGAGCTCACCCCATCTTATTTAGCTCAAGTTTCAAGACAATCACTTGAGTCCAACTCAGTTTTTAAACTGCTGAAACACATGCAATAAAGATACTCTACCCTATATTGGGTCTCCACGCTCTATACTCGATAATTCACACCCTTGAGAAATTGGGTATGTCAGACATTACGTCTGCGTTCACTACTTAAATGATAAATTTAATAATAAATATCACAATGGCAATGAGTACTACACTTTATTATTATTATTATAGAAACCTACCGAACAATTTAGAAAGTTCACAGGTGCATGAATTACCACAAGTCATGTGTAAAAGGTTTTTCGTTTATATGAATATTTTTTTTTATAAATTCACCTTAATTGTTCTTGTTTCCTAAATAAACTTGCCAGCAGTTCGGTTGGAAAAGGAAAGAAAGAAAGAAAAGAAAAAGGAGAATTTGTCCGTGATGTGGATTGATATATTGATTGGTTGGTTGATTTATCCATGCCTTTTGTTTGGTCGAACAGATCAAAGCTTGTTTCCTTTTTGATGTTGGAACACATACTGCACTGAATCTAAATATAAGAATAATAAATAAAAAGGCATCATACAACTAAAAAGTCAATTTTCGTGAGACTCGGTAACAATCCACAGAGATTAAGATTAAAGTTGATAACGATCGTTTATTACTGTAAATCTCAAGCACAAAGATGAAAATAAAAGTGTCATGAAGAAGAGACCCGTTACTGAGCCAATCTAATAATGTACATGTTTCTGAGGAGGGTACAGGGCAATTTATCATGGTAAGTTCATCAGAGTTCAGAGAGTGTGACACATTTATTTTGTTGGCATTGGTCAAGTACTTCAACATACCATAAATGATATTACACAGTTATAAGACGAGTGTGTGTGATTAGGATCATTGTCTTGACCTCTATTACTATAAAAAAGGGAGTGGCTAATAGGAAGATGGGCACTAAAATGGTTAGCAGTTATAACTAATAAATAATAACTAAATAATAACTAACTAATAACTAATAACTAATAACTAATAATAAACCATAACAATACACCACCTTGAAGCGTAGTTTATTTACAGTAAAAACATGGAGTAGGCTATAGTATCTTGAACTATAGTACTCTGCTCTGTTTCTCCTGAGGTAGGATATACATGTATGGGTTTGAAAGGGTATATTTTGTTATCGGTCTACATGCTCCTACAGCCAGATGTATTGAATTAGACATATTTGTGATTATTCATACTATTATTTTATTGCCTAACAGCTCAATGTCATGTGAAAAATAAATAAGAAGAAAAGAATAACCGCTTATACCTTATTGTAGTGTTCTAAATTAGACATACTTGAGATATAGAAAGTATAAGGTTTTAATAGTGTATATTGACTGTAAATGTTAAGCTATATCAAATAAATGCGGAGTAGAGGGTAGAGCATAGACCCTCTAATCTAAATGGTGACCCTGTACATCGACTTGATAGTATCCAATGTAAGTGATCTATAGCACGTTATGGATTGACTTTTTAAAGTATTTTTTGTATGTTGCTTGTGCATTAATAGAAATTAGTTATTTTATACAATTAGAATTCCCAACCCTTCGTGCTTTCATCATTGCACGTAAATCAATATCCAATAAAGAATAGTAGCATTATTCAAGTTCAGAGAATATAAATACTTTACCAAAACATAACCCCTAAATACTCCACGCAGATAATTTTTGGAGCAAATACAAACCTGCATTATGCCAAGTCAATAAAACACACACAAAACAGACATCTTGAAATTAGGACGGGAGCTTTTCTTTTCTTTCTTTGTGATGGATTTGATGAGGAATGGTATTCTATCACAGTGTTTGTTCTTATTTATCAAAAGCAGCAGAAGAAGAAAAACCCCTCGACATGTTGGCAAAAAGAAAAAACATGCCACAAGGCAATAACTTGAGCTGTCTTATTCTAACTATTGTATTAATAAATTCTATCCACAATGAGTTATTGAAAAGACTAAGAATGTTGTAATGAGTTAGGAGTGCAGTAGGAATCAACACTATTCTCTTAACATGAGACCCACCTTGATGAAACATTCTAAAGGAAACTTGACCTTTATTTATAAATATAACAAATGACTCGGTGCTGTTCTTTGTATTTTTGTTTCTTTGCTTTGTATCTCTCGAACATTTATTGAGACACGCCAAGAAAAAGGCCCACTGATGAGCACAGCTTTGCTTTATAGAATGATAATAGTAATAATGCTGTGGTATTCATGTGTGCTTTTATAGATCTTTGTTTGTTTGTTTGTATTTACAAAATAACATTGTTTTCAAATAGTGCTTTCCCCTTTTTATTTTTCATTTTCATTTTCAATTATTATTATTAATATTATTATTATACTAAAATGCATTACTTGTTGTTGATTGGAGAAATTTCAATATTTGTTTAGAAACATCTGATTTATGTTTGAAATGTATACCTCTGTAAAGTTAGAAATATGTTTCCATTTTCACCGTGACGGATCAAAAAAGAAGGGAGAAAGTCCTGCAGATGATTCCAGTATATTATTTTAAAATAAAATAAAAAAGTTTACATGTGCTGTAGGTCATATCCATTGAATGTATCAACAATGCTACTCTATCACTTTGATTCAATAGGTTAAAAGTTTAACTCTACAGTCTATGTTCAAATGATAAAACTGTACAAACATAATAATGAGGATTCCTAAAAAAGACTAAATAGTAATAGACTAACTTTAATAGGTAGTGGAGGCCTTTTTTAATTTCATTATCAAACATATAGATGGTTAGAGCATTGCTATTAATGAACAGAAGCAAGAGAGTAAATTTCCCAAGTAATTCAATGGACTTAAGAATCTATATCTATATTTCTTAATACTAATATAAAACATTAGGGAAAAGAGTACACATCTTATGCATGAAATGATGACATGGAGATAAAAGAATGAAAACAAGCAAAACAGAAAGGATAGGGGATTGTCAATATAAAAATGCAATCATGTATGAGTTCACTTTTATCCAATTTACAAGGACTCCTGCCACCTCTCGTCGCACTTTCTCAAACCAATATCGTAACTAGTATTTTAAAAAAGAAAAAGAATCATACCATTCAAATAAATACTATTATCATTTTTTCTATATAGAAGCTGAATAGTTTACATTCAACATGAATAGAGCACTATTACATCACACAAACATACAATGACAGACAAAAGATCTTACAAGTACCAAAGAGACATACAGAAAGACGAACTTTTTTTTCTTTCTGAACAGGTGTAGAATAAGAAGAGATGGAGTGTTTGTGCAGCTGCTACAAGACTGAATGTGAACCCTTGCACAGTTTCTGTACTGGATCCCAAAGATTCCAGAGATTCCAGAAATGATTCTGAGAGTCAGACTGACAAGGGTAGACTTATGGGTCGTCCACCAACCTTGGGCAATACATACCAAGTCTTTCTTTCTTTCTTTCTTTTATTTATATAGTCAAAATGGCACTGTATCAGGCCTGAAGAATGCCAGACTCGAGGGTACTGAGTAAAACAGCCTCCCTCAAAAGATAAAAAAGTGCCCTGTGTGGGTGAAGTATCTAATAAGAACAGCTATAGATTATACAACCCATTGTGTTTTTATTGATGAGTCAGGGTTCCACATCAATAGGAAAAGAAATGTTTCTTGATCAAACAAGGAACACCAGGGTTATTGTGAATGTGCCAAAGACAAAGACAGGGATACCAAAAGTGCTGTCACTCGACACTGAATCTTATCAGTCATCAGTGTTACAAGAGACTTTGGCCTCTAAAATTCAGGACAATTGTAGTGGAGTCTTCGAGAGGGATCTACAAGGGTTTTTGCAGGTATTCCGTGAAAATAGTTGAAGGCTGTTCAGAGCATAGACTCTTATAATAATTTCCTATTCTTGAGTCCATTCTAAGCTTTATACACACATTTTAGGCTGTTTGTTGAGTCTGTTGTGTTCAAGGGATACTTTTTTCCCCTCTGTAAAAAGAAATCTTGTTTTGGGAAAGTACGACAAAGATTTATAAAAGTATAAGCGTACTTTACTTTTTCTATGGTTTCTCCCTGTTACTTGTTCTTTCCGTAACATGATGTATTCTGTTTATGTATTTCTTTTCATAATAATAATAATAATAATAATAATAATAATAATAATAATAATAATAAGGCTACAGAAAAATAGTCAGCTCTTTTGACTCTCTTGATGACTCTCAGTCTTCCTCAATTTCCCTTGGCACTTTTATATTTCTCAATAGGAAGAAGTATCAGGGAGAGGACCAGAGACTCATTCAACAACACATAGCATAGAGAAATGAGAAACTGCCTAGTAGCTTATTTCTTTTTCTTTTTTCATTGACCATCTCATTATCATTATCTTATAAGCCTATTTTGTACCCATTTTTATTTTATTTCTACAAGGATGATTAAACTAAAAGCAGAGCACTCAACATTTGTGTATCCTATTTACACTCAGACCTCGCTTCCATATAGCTATAAGCCTCCATGCATTCCTCAGAAAGAGAGAAAAGTAGAAACCATCAATAGGCAAAAAGAAAAAGAAAAAGTTTTTAGGCATCAGATAGCAAAAGTAGATTACAGAGATGCCGAGTCAAATGATCACAAAAGTATTTTTTCAACCTGACATTTTTCTTTTTCTCTATTCCGCCCTCTCCAACTTTTTATTTTATTTTTTATTTTATTTTTTCTATAGCTGTCACTCTTTTGGTTTGTTGGTTGAATAGCCATGGCAACAGGAATGTAGTCTTTCTTTTTGACTGTAAATAAGAGCATCCCTTATTCTAGTGGATGAAAGTCTATAGTTTCTGCAGAAATATCTTTATCAAGTGATTGCTGTCGGAGGGAAACATAAAAAGAAATAAATATATAAATACATTTACAAAAAGTAGACATGATCTATAAAACAAGTTAGAGCATTCCTTTGTAACCATGCCACAAAACAGAGTCAGCCCCTATAGACGCTATTATTACGGCAAGAGAAAGAAAGAAAAAAAAGATGAAGAAAATGAAAACCTTCTCGGATGTTAAACGCCTTGCATTGCACTTTTAAGCATTAGTGTTACACTATGGGTATAAGCATGGGTATTTCTGAAAGACATGCTAAAATACCTAAAACACCACCACTGACTAGAGTGACTAGAGGAACAATAGACAGGTGAGATAGTGAACAATAACCATCGTGGCTTTATCTGACTAATATATTTCTTTTTTTTCCCCTTTATTGTTCTTTCTGGAAAAAGATACAAGGCCAGTTGAGATGAATCATCGATTGGCCCACGTGTCTGCCAAACACAACTCATAGCTGATCGACGCTATTAGAGGAGACATTCTGTATTGTAGAGATAGCAAGAAGATAGACGGGTATAAACACTCATTCATGGACTGCAATTCAAAGGGTTAGGTTGGTGTAGGGTCGTCCATGCAAGCATCTGTAACTGTTATGTTTATTCTATCTATTTATCTTGCACCTGATCTCAAGAAAGACTTGGTCATGTCAAAATTCAGGTAGATGAGTTTAGTTATGGAGAATGTATAGATGTAGTTGCCGTTGTCTTTTTTTAATATTTATTATTACCATCTTATGTTTCTATTTGGCATGTTTTCCAAGACTCCTGCAATGGCTAACAAATAGACCGGCATTAACATATTCTTGGTCATCCTACATCAATTCATTGTAGGTAATAAGTTTAATGCTGCTATTACTTACATATTTGAACACTGCATCTTCTATTATAGGTAAAGAGTTAGAATAGTAGCATGACATACGTGCCTTTATAGCTGCCTCAAGCACCTTTATTAGGGGATAGAGTAGCACTACAAATCAAATATCAAAGAACAAATGGAATATCACTGAGCCAGTATCTGTTTAGACAGTGAAAAAGACTTGTATATAAAATAATAATTAAAAGAATAGCACTCTTGATGAGCCAAGAAAAATTACATTACGAATAATAATAAAGTCCTTGAAAGTAAGGTAGAGTTTAAGTGGACTTGTAAGCATTTTTATTGGATACATGAAAATTGCCACTCGGTCATATACATTGATGCATCTATAGCTTGGCTATGAAACAGCCTTAGCAATAATTATGCCGTCAGAAATTAGTCTAGGGTTTCTCCTGATACCACCTGATTTTCTTGAAGAAGTACGGTGGCGTTCATGCCATAAATGAGGCTGATTCAGTCATGTATGTGGGATGTGCAGGGTACAATGATCAAACCCTATTGAAGAACTATTGTAGAATGCCTTGGTGTTGGAATGAAGGAAAAGTATTTCAAGATTCTACCCATTGTCTCCTTGCTAGTATGGGACAGAAAGAATATACAGTAATATAGGCCAAAGACGGACATAAAATAATATTAAGTATCTTTGTAATAAAACTGTTATTTTTACTACAAAAATAAAAATAAAAAGAATGCCCCTTGCCTCCCTTTTTTCTTCTATTAATGAAGTGTCGTTTATATACCCAGCAAATTTATAAGTCTGTAGCACTCTAGGCGTAGATTATAAGAATGAACAAAAATACCCAAGTTTTGAAATGGCCCAATATTTATTATGGGTGGGTGTGCTATTCTAAAGTAAAATGTGGATTTTGTGTGTGAGTGCTAGTCATGTAGAGATGACCCTCTTTTCTCTCTTAGGAAAACAGTAGAGAGTATGCTGCTTGTTCATGTTATTATCACAAAGACAGGCCAACAGGTAAGAAGTACTATGCACGCAGATTAATAATGAAAGAAAGAAAAAAGGCTATTTCTACTAGTGTAATGGATAGAGATAGAATGCCAATAGATCTGTGTTGAGTGATTGTAGTCTATAGACCCCTTTACCAATGAAGAAAATAAAAAAATAAATAAAAAAGAAGTAAATCTACGCTTGACTCTGTTGAGTATTTGTTGAGTCTATCGTACAAACCAACCCCCTTTCTCACTCTTTCAAGGTTGTTCTTTAAAAGGTTAAATTTTCAAGTGATCCACTTCATCTTGCAGAATAAAGAAGTTTTCATGATGAAGGAGCTCATTCAACTCAAAAACTCTACCTGTTTTCATGTCTTTATTTAATTAATACAATGTACCTGTGAAATGAAGCCTTCCTATTTACTGCCTCTATTCTTGATACACTGGTAGAGTGAAAAGTACACAAGGATTTATATGTCAATACATTAAATTTAATGAGTCACCTCACATAGAGAATTGACACTGATTTAATGTGTATCTCCTCATTTATTTCTTAAAATAGAAATTTCTTTATTTTATCGTCTATTTTATGGTGTTTACTTTGTGTTTTTATTTATTCCTCTCCCTGGTTTGATGCTGAACGATGGTCATCCAATGATTCTCTACTTTGCTTTAAATCCATTATTACTATAAAAAACAACCCTCTGTTTGTTGGTATAGTATCCTTGAAGGCAGTTACTATTCTTAGCTGTGAGGTAAGAAAGGGAGAATATCCTTCTGTTATTGGATTTTTATTAAATTGTTATATTGTTGTGTTATATTGTTATGTTATATTGAATTTTTATTGGACTTTTATTGGATTATTATGTTGTTATGTTATGCTGAATTGTTATTGGATTGTTATGTTGTTATGTTGTTATGTTGCTATGTTGCTATGTTGCTATGTTGCTATGTTGTTTTCTCATCCAATGGTTGGATAGTGTCGAATAGCTCTCTTTCCTTGGACACATCAATTGGACATGGAGCACATTGGATGGTGGAACTCATTCACTCACCAGCCCAAAAAAAACATCACCACACCACGATTGCTCTACAGTTAGAGATCCATAGACTGGCAGCCTGTTCATTGGCTGGTTCCATTATCCAATAGGCTATCTTGGATAATTATCTTTTGTCTTTCATAGAACACCAATGAGTCGTGTACGAAATGCTAGCGTCATTCTTGATTCTTATTAGATCAATTAAATAGCTTGCATGAATAGCACTATGGAGTTGAGGTAAAAATAAAAATAGAGGGAGGCAGGGATCAACCCATAAAAGGGAATTATAGTGGGATCAGCCGTCACACTTTTGCCATTTAAAGTGTAAGGTACAGAAACCACCTATAGCCTAACATTTTTATTTTATTTTATTTCATTTTCCCTCGTATGGCTTTTATACACCAACACAGACAACCTTACCGCTCTCGTTTCTCGTCTGTTTCTTCCACCACCTCCACCTGTTCTTCCTCTGCAGAAGAAGCACCCACACAGAGGAATAGACAAGTCACATCACAGTCCTATCCCTCAGATTCGGAGAATGACTGGCATATTATCAGCACACCCCAGCCCTTTTCTTCCTTCCAAGAGACGCCATCTACATTTGAGCCTTCTGAGCCAGAGTCCTTTTCCTCTTTCCGCCTATCAGATACAGAGTCCTTCTCTGATCTCGACATTCGAGTGATTCATCATGTCAACACACAAGTGTTTACTCATCTCCCTGTTCATGATGGCACAGGTGCCTTTCATGACTCTATCTCTCGCCAGGACTATACGCCATCTTCTACTGACAGAAGAGAGACGTCTTATGGCAGTCTACCAACAGACCAGGAGGAGTCTGAGATGAGTGCCGCAGAATACACTGTCTCATTACCCGTCTATGCCAAGAGTGTTCGGAGGCGGCAGAAAGACTACGACAGCACCACCAGCACCGATGGAAACCTTGACAGGTAGGTCCTACATGTACTGACCCTTCTAACCTTCTCTCTCTCTCTCATTTTCTCTGTATAGCATTCCTACCCACCACCCTTCTCTCCCTGGCAGCTCACTCTCAGCTGCTGTTTGGGCCAGTGTATGGCACCATCTCAGTCGTCTGACGAATCATTTGATAGAGAACGACACAAATGCAACAGAGACGTTCAGTACACTCTTATCAGAAGCAGCATTTGAAGGATGTCTGCCCTTTAGTTCTCCTCTTCATATGGAATTTAATACTGGACTACATCCAGAGTACTCTCGTCAGCGGCTCCAGGGCCTGCAGAACAGCTGATTCTCTGTTTGCTTGTTTGTTTGTAATTGGGAATAAAGCAAGTGCATTGATTTATTTGTCCTGTGTTGACTGATCTTACCTTGGAAGAACCAAATAATAATGATAATAATGATAATAATGATAATAATAATAAAAAGAGACTACAGGACGCCCTCACAAAAAGAAAGAAAGAAAGAACATATAGAAATGTAGAAAGATGGGTGTAAAAATAGACTATAAAAGTGTGTATGCATGGGGAGGAACAGTAAAGATTGGATAAAAAGAAAGAAAAAGAAAGAAAGACGTCTTATGAGAAATGGATGTTGGCGTTGTTAAAGGTAAGCAGAATTCTAAGACAAGAGTTATACATGGATATGTTTTATGAGTTGATAGATTCATCCCTACTGATGGATACATTATGTAACTTACTTTAAAAAGTCATCCAAATCACAGTTAGCAGCACGTTTCTCTGCCATCTCAATGGATTCCAGAATAGCCACGACCTTTTCCTTCATATCAAGATTGTCTTCTACCATCTAAAGCATAACACACTGTACTAAGTATTTGTTCTTCCATTGATACGTGCTGAATGACCTACCATGGAGTGGGCAGAGCAGTAGGTCTTGTAGTTCTGCTCCAACATATGGAGTACAGTCGTCTGCTTGAAATTGGCTACCAAATGCTATAGAGAATGGTTTAAGTCCATGTCCAACCACAAAAAAAAAGAGAAGAGAAGAGAAGAGAGAGAGAGAGGGAGATTACCTTGTGCTTTCTCACAAACACAATGCGCAACAGACCATCAAACTCCTTGGCATCGACGGGTGGAGGTGGATTCTTGGGCTCAAGACGCACTACAGAAGATTCTACCTGGGGAGGAGGTCTGAAGTTGTTCTTTCCCACTTTCATAATATGATCCACTTTAGCATACAGCTGTACATTCACAGTAAGACGGCAGTACAAAGTATCTCCTGGCTTGGCAATTAAACGAAGGGCAAATTCACGCTGGAACATGAGCACAGCACATCTGTCCATAGTTATTGGATGTTGAGTAAAAGGGGGTCCTGTGCAGTGTTCTCTCTTGGAGCCTACCTGAACAGAGGACGGTGTTCAAGCAGCTTAAACACAAGGGGAGAAGAGATCTGGTAGGGAGTGTTGCTGATACACACATCAAAGTAGGGCAATTCTGTCTTCATAAAATCACCTAGCATAATGTGCAGTTTTCTCTGATCAGATCTAGTCATGTCCTATAGGTGAGATGGTACTGTCGTCTGCCAATGTCTACCTACGTTCCATTCACACGTTTCTGGAGTTCAGCAGCCATACGAGGATCAAATTCAACGGCCACGACCTTCTTGCATTGAGCAAGAATACGCACTGTCAAGTTACCAGTACCAGGACCCACTTCCAACACAGTGTCAGATCCTATCAAACCAGCCTAACCAACAACACATCCTTAGCTTTGTCTCTTTTTCTGGTCTTTTTTATTTTTTATTTTATTTTTTACCTTGTCCACAATACCCTGAGCCACAAGAGGATTTTTCAGAATATGCTGACCAAGATCCTTATTGAACAAGGGACCAAATGCCCTCATTTCCAACCCACTCTCCTGCTTCTTTGTCTGTTTAGTAGTTAATTTAGGCATGGCAAAGCGATGATTGTTTGGCTGGACAAAAAACAAGGAAAAAAGAAAAAGAAAAAAGAAGAAAAAAAAATGGATCGCTAGGAGACAGTCACACAAGACGGCTTTCTTTCCATGGACTCTTTCAAAGACCACTTTATTATGATACAACAAGACCTGATTTTCAAACGTACACACACATTTGTATATTTGTATATTTGTATATTTGTATATTTGTATATTTGCATTTCCAAGGTGACTTAGTGCAACATCCACCTGCCCACCAAGTTTACCATGATATTTACCACACGTGTCTCATCCGCACTCCAAGCAGACTGTGAATGGGGTGGTGTGTGTGACTTGTCTTTTTGAGACACGCCATGTTGATCTGTTACTGTTGACTCCTGCACCAACTGTAAATCACCCAACACATGCTTCGACACTCTCTTGACAATCTCCTTTGTCTCTTCGTCATAGTCTATGCCATTGCTCATCATTTCCTCGACCAACTCAATCATCCCATGCACATCCCTCCACATCTCCCACCGAATGTTCAGCATTGTGTTATACACCTCCACAGTACATCCTGCAAGATAGCTCTCCACACTTCTGAACTTGGCCTGCTCAAACAGCGTCACTGCTAGGTACGGATCCCCTAGCCTGAATGCAGCTGTGTTGATGGCCGTGTTGACAATATGATCGTAGTCCCTCGGCAAGCCTATCCCTGACACCTCATGGCCCCATACCAGCTCCACCACCAGCTCCACCAGGGCACAGGAAGAGGGAGCCACCGACAATGAGTCCGAGACCTTGTGCTCTAGCATGGCCTTGCTTCTTTTCACACTGGCGGACTCTCCCTTGTGGTGGGTGGCCTTGAAAGGCACTGTGGCAAAGGGACCAATCATGCTGCGTGCCAAAGGAGCCTTTTCTTTGTACATGGCCTTTTTCTGAATCACCATGTCCAAAAGTCGTTGTTCAATCAGCCTGGCCGCACCGCTGTTGAATTGTGCTCGGTAGTCTTTGAGGGGCTCTGGTTTGGGAGTGTTCATCTGGGCAAAGGGGCGGTCAAGAAGACTGTCGAGTAGTTCTTTAAAAGCTTTGGTCTGTGGAGTCTCCAGTGAGGTCTGGGAGGGCTTATTGTTTTCATGTCGAGCAGATGAGTCCTGTTGTTGTTGTTGTTGCTGAGTATGGGCGTGGGTGTTGCTATTGTAGTTGTAGTTGTAGTTGTGGGTGTGGTTGTGGTTGTGGGTGTTGCTATTGTAGTGTTCACTTGATGATGAAGAGTACAGAGACACTTGGTATCTGTTCATCCGTAAAACATCTAAACACTCATAAGTAGGTATAGCAGTGATACGGGCTTACTTCTGAGGCAGCGAGTGCGCAGGGAAGAGAAAAGACATGGAGAGAGTGGAGACAACATAAGCGTCTTGAAGAAGAAGAGACTTGTTTTTTTTGACATGGTGTGACTGTGAGAGTGGACTTGCTTTTTTTTTTAATGGACTTGCTATTGAGGGTAATTCAAAAAAGGGAACAAAGTGCATAAGAAAGTAAGAGAGAAAGTAAGAGAAAGTAAGAGAAAGTAAGAGAGGACTGGTTTTTCTTTCTTTTTTTCTTTTCTCTTTTCTCTTTCTTGGCTGGTATGGGTGGATGTCTATTTCCATTGGCTAGCTATCTTCTCGTTCCATAGTGTATGGAGAGAGTGTAAGATATCAGCTGCTATGGCATGATGGGCTGCCTCTGTGACCTTCTCATTCCAAGTGTGTTTGACTATAGAGGAAAGGGGAGAGAATAAGAAGAGTAGAATAGACGCCCGGATTCTATTTACCTAAAGGCAAAAGGGGTTGGACTGTGCTCGTAGGTGGACCCGTCACTGCACTGGTCAATGAGAAGGAAGTGTCTCCTACAGAACAAAGCGTAGTGTCTGCTTGATCAAGACACCGCTGTAGTTTATCTGTTTTTTCTGATATTTCCTGTCTAAGCTTCAATGTCAAAACACCTGCTGCCACTACGCCTGCTACTACAGACACAGTTCTACTCATAATAGAAACACAGCAAGAAGAACACAAAACAAAAATAGAAGAGAATCCAACTAATCTTTCTGTTGCCATACCTGGGATTGTTATTGCTGAGGGAGTGACGTGGAGTTATCGGATACTGAAAGACTACTGCTACTGCTACTGCTACTGCTACTGCTACTGCTACTGCTACCAACACTACCACCACCACCACCACCACTACTACTACTACTACTACTGGTGGCTATGGAGTAAGGCCCTTCAGCAGCCCACGATACAGGCGTTTCTGTCTGATTGGTTGCATACCCATACACCATAATACGATAGCGACGGTCTGTGGAAAGAGCAGGATGACTAGACACACTGTAATAATACCGTGCTGTATACACATTCAACCCAGTGCCAATAAGAATACTCTCAGACGCATTGTGGGCATCTACAGGAACAAGAAAGAGACGCAGCACAGCAATATTGGGCAGTGTGCAGTACCACGTGATAGGAAGCGCCTATTTACAAGTCACTACAAGTCACTAAAGGTCATCTTTCTGCTGTTAAACAAGAAGAGGAGAGAAGGAGAGATTACCATGTCCAAGAAGAGCAGTCCCATGGGAAGGGGGTAGAGCAGTCCTGGGCCATGTCCACCCACAGGACGGGTGCCTGGATCAGGGCCAGTCACAAAGAACAGCGGGGTGGGCTGAGGGAGAAGTGTAAAGGGACCGGCAATCTGGAGGTGGTTCTGGCACTGGAGCCCGTTCTGGGTTTCAAATACCAGCTGATCGGCAGAAGCTGCCATGGACTGGTCAGGGTCGAGTCCCTCCCACTGAGGTTGGAGAACAATATAGAGGCGCTTGTTGAATTGAGAGGAGAGGAGAGGAGGCATGTCCCATAGGTACAGTCCACTGGTCGGGAGAATGCTGGTGCCAATAGTGCCTGTCATGTTGCTGTGGTTGTCTACCCACGACAGAGTGAGTGTCATTGTGACAGAGGTGGAGAACTGGGCGGTGAATTGGTCAATAGAGGTGCTGTCGTGGAACCAACGAATGGCAAGACTGGTGGTGCCTTGGTAAACTCCTCCCACAGCAGGAGATGTCAGCAGCGTACATGCACGCGTTGTCTCTAGGAGTTGGATGCTGTTGCTGGCTCTTGTCCAAGTGGGTGGTAGGAGGAACTCATTAGCCTCTGTCTGTAGGGTGGTGATAAGACTGGGACTGGTGTTGGGACTGGTGTTGGTGTCTGTGTCTTGTGTGGGCAGAACAGATCCTCCTGCCCACACCCTTACCACCCACCCGCCCACACCTAAGAGGAGTGTTATCCACATTCAAAGAAGAAGAAAGAAAAAAAAAGGAAGAAATAAGCAGGTAGATGAGTAGGAAACAAGTAAGGTGTGCGGAGTTCTGGTCCTAAAGGGGAAAGTGACTGTCCTGACTGTCATTCTCTCAATACACTTTCACTTGCATTTTCAGTGTCTTCTTCAGTGTGTCCTCTTCAGTGTGTCTTCTTCAGTGACATCCTCTTCAGTGACATCCTTTTCCAAACATGTCTTCTCCTTCTTCTCTGTCACCTTCCAGCTTCAGTCCACCACAGCTGATATCTCCCATCTCCACCCGTGGCAAATGTAAGCACAGAAACAGACAGTGGTATTCATGGCGGTAGATGTCGTGGGTGTCTGTGCCATGGACCGTAAAGCCCGCTCCAAGCCCATGCGTCATATTCTTAACCGTCTGTTGGCGCATGGTGACTTTGAGATTGTTATCTTTGGTGACAAGACCATCCTTGATGAAGGTAGGGCTTAGGGTAGAAGAAAAAGGAGAAGCATCTACTCAGCCCACAAACAGAGGTGGAGAACTGGCCTGGCTGTGACTTTCTTGTCTGCTTTTTCTCTGGCGACTTTCCTCTCGAGAAGGCCGTCAAATACACCAACCTACGCCGTCCCTTTGTTGTGAATAATGTGGCCATGCAGAGTCTGTTGTGGGATAGACGTGTAGTCTTGTCGATTCTTGATGCTGTGGGAGTGCCTACACCCCCACGTCTTGTTGTGTCGCGGGATGGAGGAGCCCGTGTGGATGCAGATGCTGCCACCGAGTTCAAGGAGTTCACAGGCATGGACATGGAGCGTGTGTTGTGCAAGTATGCTACCAATACTACCCATGTGGCAGTCACAGAACAAGGGATTGAAGTAGATGGAAAGCAACTCCACAAGACATTCATTGAGAAGCCAGTGGATGGAGAAGACCATAACATCAATATCTATTACTCCAAAGACAAGGGAGGAGGTGGACGCAGGCTCTTCCGCAAGGTAGAGAATAGAAGAGACGGTTGTGGCTGTGGCTGTGCGTGGATGGAGAAGAGGACTCACTCATAGAGAGAGAATAGATTGGCAACAAGTCCAGTGAGTTTGATCCTAGCCTGAACCTGGCCTCTAGTGAAGGATCCTGGATCTATGAGAAGTTGATGGAAACAGAGAATTGCGAAGATATTAAACTATACACAGTGGGAACGACCTTTGTTCATGCAGAAACACGCAAGTAAGTTCCTACGGCTACTGTCTCTGCCATTCATAAATACATAGCAAACTGTCCATCCACAGCACTGACACACCCACCCACTGCACAGATCTCCCACTGTGGATGGCCATGTCAAGAGAAACACAGACGGAAAAGAGATCCGCTACTGTACAGAACTCACACAAGAAGAAACTGACATTGCTCGTAAAGTATCAAAGGCATTTGGACAGGCTGTGTGTGGATTGGACATCGTACGTGTCAATGGCAAGTCTTATGTCATCGATGTCAATGGCTGGAGCTTCGTCAAGGGCAACGACCACTACTACGACCAGTGTGCTCGTCTCCTGAGTGAGGCCTTTTATCGATCTGTACAGCGTCGTCCCTCCATGCTGGTGGACACCATCCCACCCGAAATTGCACCCGAGAACTCATGGCGACTCAAGGGATTTGTGGGTGTCTTTCGTCACGGCGACAGAACCCCCAAGGAAAAGGTCAAGATCTCTGTTTTATCAGAACCCTTTATTGCTCTGCTCAATGGATCTTCCCAGGAAGTGGTCTTTCGTCAAAAGCACCAGCTGGAGTTGGTCTCTCATGCCATTGAAGAGTGTCTCGAAAAGGACCTCGAGGATCCAGTCAAACTACGCAGTCTCAAGGAGATTCTCGAGAAGAAGCGTCTGTTGCCTGGTACTAAAGTGCAGTTGAAGCCTCAGTTTGATAAGACAACAGGGTCATTGAAGAAGCTGCAAGTGAATGTCAAGTGGGGAGGAGAATTCACCCATGCAGGACTCCACCAGGCACGAGATTTAGGAGAGAACCTGAGAAAGGACATGAACATATTGAATAGAAATGTCATGGATGATATTAAGATCTACAGCAGTTCAGAGAGAAGATGTCGTGCTACAGCTGATGTGTTTGCTCGGTGGTTCTTGGGCCAGCCTGATTCGATTGAGGGCATTATTACTGAGAGTAAGTTTCTGTTGGACGATAGCAATGCTGCCAAGGAGCAGGGGGATGCTGTGAAGAAGCAATTGAAGGAGCTGCTGCGTCCCGGGAATAGAATTCCTGAGTTGTTGTTGGCACAGATGGGATGGCCAGAACATCTTCCCCAGCCCCATCTTGTTCTTCAAGAGATTAGCCGTACGATGGCACGTATGCAGCGTGTGATGCACGAGAACTGGTCATCAAAGACGATTGAAGAACTCCAGCGTCGATGGTGTTGTTTTGAATCGCCTACACTGTTCAGAGATAGATGGGTGAAGATGTTTGGGTACTTTTGTGATCCTCACGATACAGATCTTCATGAGGGTGACCAAGAAGCAAAATTACGGGCAGATGCTGAGCGTGTATTTGATCCTTCCTGGATTCCTGAGCTGTATGATATGCTGAAATACGATGCACTCCACAACCGACCCTTTCTCCAGGCTATCTTTGAGGGTCTTCCTGCCAAGACAGAGGAAGCTCCCCTTCGACGTGCTTCTGTAGACACCACGGCTGCCTCGACAGGACATGACGATCTTCGCAGTCTGTATAAGAATGTGAAGCTTATGTTTGACTTTATTACTCCTGCTGAGTTTGGTATTAGTGATGCTGAGAAGATGAACATTGGGATGTTGATCAGTTTGCCACTGTTAAAGTCTATTCTAAGGAACTTGGCTGACATGAGAAAAGGAGACAATCCAAAGACACGCATGTACTTTACCAAAGGTAGGTATCATTTGACTGTCTGCTGTTAACCTGCCACTGTAGAATCACACGTCCATGCCTTATTAAACTTGGTCTATCTCTCTGGTGTTCCTACCAAAGGACCCAAGAATCGCTTACCAGAGCTAGACTGTAAGTGATCTGTCCACGCTACTCCTGCTCATCTACTCTTTAGTTCTGACCCAGATCACTTTTGAACTCTATGAACGCAACCAATTGAGTGATGGTAATAAAGACTATTCATTGCGCATTGCATTTAGTCCTGGTGCCCACTACGACAGTGTGCTTGACTTGCACATGGACGCAGAACACTGCCTGAAAGTTGCTCCTCGCAAGTAAGTTATACGATAGAATGGACATGAAGAAATAGTGAGTCTACTCATGGGTCTATCTCTTCCTCTTTATGAAATAATAATATAATAACCAATAATAATAATAGGAATCTTATCCCCCACCTGTCTTTGGAAGAAGTTGTTTCCTACCACCAGAAATACTTAACTGTGCCTAATCTTGCTAGTATTGAACAGCAAATTGAAGCCGCCAAACTATACTATGTCCAAGAAGACAACCAATAAAGAGAAGAAACAAGAAACAAGAAACAAGAAACAAGAAACACACACATTTTTATAATAATAAACCTGATCTCATGGGGAAAAAAAAGATACACACACACTCTTCTCTCTGTTTATTTATCGGTTGGACTTGGCCACACGCTCAAGCTCATCCTTCTTCTTGATAGCATAGGAGTTGGAAGAACCCTTGGCAGCGTTGATCAACTCATCAGCAAGACATTCAGCAATGGTCTTTACGTTGCGGAAAGCAGCCTCACGAGTACCGGTGGTCAAGAGAGCAATGGCCTGGTTGACACGACGGAGAGGAGACACATCCACAGCCTGACGACGGACAGTACCCTGAGAACCAATACGGGTGGAGTCTTCACGGCAACCGGTGTTGATGATGGCGTCGACAAGAATCTGAACGGGGTTCTGGTCGGTCAACAAGTGGACGATTTCAAAGGCGTGTTGGACGATACGGGCAGCCAAGAGCTTTTTACCGTTGTTGCGACCGTGCATCATGAGGGAGTTGGTGAGACGCTCGACAATGGGGCACTACCAACATGGGATGAGCTTTTGCTTTTGCTTTTGCTTTTGCTTTCTTTCTTTCTTATATATATATATATATGTTTATAGTATGACTATCTCTGCTAAAGTTACCTGGGCCTTACGGAAACGCTTGGTGGCAAAACGACCAGCAGTGTGGGGAAGGTACACATGCTGACGAACAGAGATGTAGTCCTGGAGAGAGATATCCTTGACCTCAACTTCCTCATAGGACCACTTGTTGAAAAGCTTGCGGGAGCCATCAGCGCTGGCCAAAACGTCAGCGGGTAAGTTCAAAGCGACCATGCTTAAGAATGAGTCAGTGGTCATTCTTCATACTTTATACAAGGAGAAATGGATGGATGTGGATGAATGGATGGATGGATGAGTGGTTGGATGGATGGGTGGATGGATGAGTGGTTGGATGGATGGGTGGATGGATGGCTTCTATCATGGACTGTACAGAGGGAATGCTGGCGTGGAAGGGGACTGGTGTGTAGGTAGTGGGTGATTATTTACCTTGTCAATGAAAGAAGGAAGGATTTCGTTGGTGATAGGCTGATTCCTTTGGCATCTTGCTTGCTCCTTCCCCTCCCCTCCGGAGTAGAGCTGGTCTGTTCACGTGACTTTGATGTGGCATTAGCTTGCCTTTTTTTTTTCTTTTTTCTCAAATGGAGTGGTTTAGCCTAGTAGGAAGTTGGTCTGGTGCTGAGGTATTTTTCCTCTGTTGTTGCAGTGGGTGGAGTGTCTGTAGAAAGAGGGTCTTTTATTGCAGTGTTATCATAAGAAATATTTGTGATTTGCAGTGAGTGGAGGAGAATAGCTACTACCAAACCACTGCATAAACTAAGAGAAGACTGCATAAACCCCCATTTCAAGGAGAGATCTTTTGAAGTCTGCCTACATCCACCCCTATCTATTCACTCGGTCATAGTATATTATATTATATTATATTATATTATATTATGTTATGTTATATATACAGTCTATCTATTTATTCTATTTATTATAGAGTCTATATTTATTATATATTCACTTGGATTTGTGTCTACCAGTGGAGGGGAGAAGGGATTAAAAGACGCGTTGGCAGTCCTGCTCACCCAAAAGAGAGAAAGAAAAAGAGAGAGAGAGAGAGAGAGAATTTCCTATTTCTGTGTTAGTCTTTAATCGGCACATTTTTTTCCTACCCTCGGCATTTGCTTCTTTTTCTTCTTCTTCCTCTTCTTTCTCTCAATAAGAATGTTACGTTCTATAGTAAAAGACGTCACCACAGCCGCCACCAGTGCTGTTTCTGTAGGCACAGGCATGGGCACACCTACACCCAGCACCTCCACGCCACAGCACACCACCAGTGCAGACAGTGATCCTGACAGCACAGAGGTACTGGAAGATAGCTCTCGTAGTATCATTATGGGCATGATTAGCCAATTACGCAAAGACATGGATCTGCACAGAGTCACCTTCCCTACCTTTGTTCTTGAACCACGCAGTCTTCTCGAAAAGATCACGGACTATATGAGTCACGCTGACCTGTTACTCTTGTAAGTTACACCTTGGCAGTTCTATCCCCCCTCACTGACAATGCAGAGCAGCACAGGAAACAGGCCAGCAGAACCGGTTTATTGCTGTGCTGCGCTACTTTCTGTCTGGCTGGCATATCAAACCAAAGGTAATTCATCCTGGTAAAACAAAAACAAGACAGTCAGAAGAGAGAGAAGAAGAGAGAGAAGAAGAAGAGGTGCTGATCTGGAGTGGGATGGTGACAATGATGTGTAGGGCGTCAAGAAGCCTTATAATCCAGTGCTGGGAGAGTTCTTTGAGTGTCAGTGGAGTTATGGGAATGGGACAGACGCATTTTTTGTCGCCGAACAAGTGTCCCACCATCCTCCCATCTCAGCCTACTACTATGGAAGTCCCGAAAACGGAATTCGGATTCAAGGCAATATTCGTCCAAAGTCAAGGTTTTTGGGGAATAGTGTAGTGAGCTTAATGGAGGGAGACTCGTACATTGAGTTTAGCCATCTTCACAACGAACACTATGATTTCACCATGCCCAACATGTATGCACGCGGCATCCTATGTAAGTGTTCTGTTGACTAGAGTCAGCCACCAGCACACCTCTCTCCTCATGCCCCTTCTTTTCTAGTTGGCAAGATGGTGTTGGAATTGGGCGACAATTGCGTGCTGAGATGTCGTTCGAGTGATTTGGTGTGTGAGTTGGACTTCAAGACAAAAGTAAGTTCTGTCTCATCGCTGAACCATGACTGAATGTCCAGGGGTTCTTTTCTGGGCAATACAACTCGCTAGTAGGCAAAATAAAGAAGGAGTCCACAGGAGAGGTTCTGTATGATATCTCTGGTCAGTGGTCGAGTGAGATCTATATCAAATCAGTCAAGTCCAGCAGCAAAACAGTTCTTCTTGATACACAAACCGCAAAACTACAGCAAAAGACAGTGGTTTCAGAGAGTGAGCAGGCGTCCAACGAGTCAAGACGGCTGTGGGCTGATCTCTCGGCTGCTTTGAAGAACGATGCCATGGACATGGCGACAGAAGAGAAGTTGGGGATTGAGGAGCGTCAGAGAGAAGAGGCCAAGCTGAGAGAAGAGAGAAATACACCCTTTGAGCCTGTATTCTTCAAGCTGTTGGATGGACAGTACGTTTTCAAGGGCAATGACAGGTATATTCTACACGGAAGAAGGATTCAAAAGAGAGACAAAAGCAATTGACATATTTGTGTAGTATTGACTTTCAGCAGCCACAACAAGCAAAGAAGCAGCTGCAGGACATGTTATTTGCACACCACACACCACCTCCCTCCAATAATGATCCTTAGCCTCCTCCCCATACACACTCTCTTTTCTTTTTCTCCTTTTTGTTGATCTATCTGCTTCTTTCTCTTACTAAACACTATAAACTCGTCTCTCTTTAAGAAGAAGAAGAAAAGACAACACTCTGGGGTCTGTTGGAGAGTCCATGAGCAGAAAGTATTGCGTGCATTTGAGTTTGTTTATTGAGATGAAAAATTATGGAACCATTGAGCAAAAGAGAGAGAGAAGGGGGAATCTGTGTCAGTTCTATTCTTCATAGGACACTGAGAAGATTATCGACGGGGAAAAGAGGTCTTTCCAACAAGACAGGCAATTCTTTTTTCGGTGGAAGAGACAATCTTTGCATTCACTGTGTATCTTCCCTACAAATAAGTAAAACATTAAGTAAAAGGAATGTTAGTGGTGTTGCCATGGATACATTCTATGAACACATTCTGTGCAGACACCCTGAAAACCCGCCCCTACAGACTTCATTTACTTACTCCAGCTACAGAAAGAAAAAGAAGAAAAAAGAAGAAATTAAGTACGTCATACTTCTTCTACAAGTCAATAAACACTTACGAATCTCCTTTGGTAACTCAATCTCCTTGTGAAAGACAAGAGGTCCTTCTGGAATGGGACAGGCTTCATCCACCTTGTCTGCTACTTCATTACAGAAATCAAATCTCTTGTGGATGATCTGCACCAGTCCATATTTAATGGCCACATCAATATAAGTGCCATTCTCAACAGGCTCCTTGAGAAATCCACTAAAGTCAACAGTAAGAAGTTGGCCCTTGACAGGTGGATCAGGTGTCAGTGTAATATCCTTGATACTATTGAAAGTACAAGGTATGGGTGAGTCTACTTTTACAGAAGAATGTCTACTCTTATGGATCACTCTAATCACTTGCATCAATAGATCAGTGCTGTCACCACAATTCGTAATAAGGTTAGTCTTCTCAGTAAACACATCTTCTTCTGACTGGAAGAAGAAGTTGGGCAGGAAAGAACCATGGGTGGCTGTGGCAAGGGTGGCTGCAGTGGCAAGGGCAGCAACACTAAGGCTGGAGAATCTCATTATGAAGAAATCAAGGCAAAATACAAAATAAAATAAAATTACAAACAACAGAAAAGACAGCAACAAAAATACACAGAAAAATATAACAACAAGAAAGGTTGTAAAGTGTATTGGAAGAGATGTTTAGGCACCCCAAGAAGATTCATTTGAAGACCCGCTCACATGATCGAATGAAGAGGGACTGTGTTTGCATAAGTGTTTCTGTCTGAGTATGAGGCGGTCTTTTATAGCAAAGAGGTTGTTGCATCCATTCATGGGCCAATGAGAAGAGAAAAGAGAAAAGAGAAAAGAGACTGGCATGGCTAATAAAAGGAATCCATTGCACTTTGGGGTCTACTGGTGTACACTACATCAGATTGCCATGACAACAACCCTCTCTCTTTCATTGGCTTATTTCATAGAAGAATAGAGTCCATTCACTACTGTCTATCAATGAATGAAAAAGATCAGTAAAGCCACAAGACATCGTTAGCTAAGAATGAACAATAAGTGCATGTGATGTCTACTCAGAACAATGACGTGCTATGAATAGATTCCTTATAAGGAGGTTACCAGCACCAAGAGTGCCTTAATAACTGACGGCAATAGTGACGGTAATTGGTTGAATTTGATGGTCTGATTTTATCTACCGCTTCAATAGAAGATCAAGTGAGTAAAGGGCAGGGAAGAAGACGGGAAGAGACTGGAAGACTTTTATTGTTTTATATAAAGCAAACAAGTCCTTTGGAAAGAATAGGGCAGTTGTATAGAAAAGGGTTGATGAATGAACTGACAATAACAAGGGGTGATATTTTTAATAGAAATGTAGAGAAAAGATAACTGTGAATTCAAATGAACAACTGTGAATTCAAGTAGATAACTGTGAATTCAAATGAATAACTGTGAATTCAAGTAGATTGATATTCTATAATCATCAACTTAACTTGTAAAACATATCTACTGTTACCTCAAGAAACATAGACTATAGCTTAGGTAATATAAGATTGGATGAATTACCCAACATATCTTTTGTTTCTGTCTTTATTAAACAGGGAAATCATCGTTTAATCGGTGACAAGAATACAAATAGACTGTCATGGGAACAGATGAATTCATCCGCTCACTGTAAATGAGAAATAGAAATACGTGCGTCATGGAAGACCCCGTTGTCTTGTTTTCTTATGGTTAGAAAGTAAGCAAATCTATTGACCTCAGACAGCAGTGCCAATGTAGATATAAAAACATAGTATACACACTGTAGAATAACCAAAGAGGGTCAATAGAACGACCTTTTATTAGTTTACCTTTTTATATTTTATATTTGCTTTAGGAATATAATAATAAGACAAGTTGGATTTGATGAAAGAAAGGAAGATTGACATTGCAACACAATTCATTAGTGTTGGCAATAGTGCTCTTATTATGAATTACTCAACAATAACTATAAGTCCAAACCACAACAGAGAAATGGAAAAACCCCTTCAGTAGATAGGTGTGACCAAGGAGGAAAAAAATACAACTCATTTTAGTGTTCAAAGAAAGTATTGGTTCCAACTTGAGAACTATAAACCCATAAATATTAAGGTTTCTTAAAGGTGTGTGTGCGTGTATTGAAACTTGAGGATGGATTTGTCCAGTGTATTTTCAATCTTCGGTGTAGTTCTATTGTACCTAGACCGTACGTTTATTATAGAAAGAGAGAATAAAGCAAATAAATAAAAGCTAAGTTACTCCTAATCTCTTCCATCGCCATAACTGATTGCTTGTGCCAAATACTAATGCTAGTATATACTTATATCAGATGTATAGATTGAAAAGAGTCTAAACAAGTATCTTTCCTATCTGTTGAGTGGTTGTGGATGCTACTACACCAGCCAAACATCAAATAGACAGTGGAATAGGTCTAACCACAGTTAAAAGAGAATGAAGGGATCGAATGTTATCATCCACCTTGCTCTGTTTTACCAGACATTATTGTAACTTGGGTTCCTGTTTTCCACTGCCAAGGGAATGTCTTTAAGAAGGCCCATTCGATGTGTAGGACAGATACTAAAGATGTAATCGCATAGACAGTATAGGTCAAAATAAGGTTGTGTTATTATGTCCCACCCATGCATTGAGTATAGTCGCACTGTTCTCTTCCTCCTCGCTCTATTCGATAACCTACCTTTATCTATTAGTGTGGATTTCTCTCTGTCTAGGGTCTATTCTAGGGATCAGTACTTCTTTGGCCCTTCACTAGAGTCCAAATACACTGCATAATAAAAGCAGCGGTAGAGAAAGGTGGGCTTATCCCGGACTATGAATACAGGAGATGTCTTCTGAGCATTTTACTGTTCTACTGTTGCATGAACACACGTGATCGTGGAAATAACGATGTGAAGAAGTCTAGGATAAAGGAGTCCATTTGTTTGTAAAGATTCTCTTGATATCTTTTCTTCTTTCTGTTACTGCTACAATCAAAATGATAAACAAAATCCTGGACGATAGCACCAACACCACCACCCTCTGCTTTTCTATCAAGGACAAGGTGGGAGCATTGGAAGAGTGCTTATCAGCCATCAAGAACACCCATGTCTCTCTGCGCCATATTGAATCGTAAGTCAATCTAAATGTTGAGCATGGATCCTTATTCCACGGGTTTCAACAGTCGTCCAAGTATTAAAAAAGACTGGGATTACGACTTTGTTGTTGATCTGGTGAACCCTACACCTACACAAGTACAGTGTATCATTGAAAACATTCGTCCTTATACTCAGGATGTACAAGTCATGAGTTCAGAAGCTAAGGATGGTAAGCAAGGCAACCCCAGGACGGTAGTACTCACTCAGTATCAAAAGGAGACATCCCCTGGTTCCCACGCAATATGACAGACTTGGACTTATTTGCTAATAAAGTTCTGGAGATGGGAGAAGACCTCAGTAAGTGTGTCTTGTGTCTGGTGTCTTGTGTCCTGTCTTGTAGAAAGCCAGTCTATGTTCTCTAATAAACTGCATTAGCCTCTGATCATCCTGGTGCCCACGATCCAGTGTATCGTGCACGCAGAGCATACATCACCAATATTGCCAAGACCTACCGTAGCGGTCTGCCTGTGCCTGAGATTGAGTACACAGAAGAAGAAAACGAAACATGGGGAAAAGTGTATAGACGCTTAATGGAGATGTACCCAACCCATGCATGTCGTGAGCACCAGTTTATCTTCCCTCTCTTGGTACAGAACTGTGGTTATGGAGATAAGAAGATTCCTCAGTTGGAGCATATTTCACGCTTCCTCAAGAACTGTACCGGATTTACAATTCGTCCTGTGATGGGATTGCTCTCTAGCCGCGACTTCCTCAACTCCCTTGCCTTTCGAGTGTTCTACTCTACCCAATACATTCGACACAATTCCAAGCCATTCTTTACACCAGAGCCAGACTGCTGTCATGAACTGCTTGGCCATGTTCCCTTATTTGCTGATCCTGACTTTGCAGACTTTTCACAGGAGATTGGGTTGGCCTCTTTAGGGGCTTCAGAAGAAGACATTGCTAAGCTCTCTACTATCTATTGGTTTACAGTGGAGTTTGGTCTGTGTAAACAAGATGGAGAGATCCGTGCTTTTGGTGCAGGATTGCTGAGTTCATTTGGCGAACTCGAATACTGTCTATCAGACAAACCAGAGATTCGAACCTTTGATCCAGAAAAGACATCACAGCAGGACTATCCTGTCACGGAATACCAACCCGTAAGAGATTGACTCTCTATGATAATAAGAAGAAGAAAAGGGAGAATAACCACATGTTATTGTCATTATTGTAGGTTTACTTTTTAGCAGAGTCATTTAGAGATGCTCAAGAAAAGGTGCGCCAATTTGCATCCAAGATGAAACGACCCTTTTTTTTACGTTACAATGCACTGACACAATCCATCGAAGTACTCGATAATAAAGTAAGTTGCCATTCTATCCTAAAGGGTAGACTAAATCAAGAAACAATAGGACAAATTGATTCGGTTTGCAAGGAATATTCGAGATGACATGATGACTCTTACAACAGTGCTTGATGCAATGTCTTGATTGTTTTAAAATAGAATGTAGTAAGACAATAAATAATTAAATAATTAAATACATACATGTATCTACATTGAACCTATGTACTGTAGGGTGGGGGAGTTTATATATATATATATGGAATATTATAGAAGAAGAGTGTAGGATGTAGGTGCAATTACTGATTGACTGAATAAGTAGCTGGAGTATTATAATGTAAAGGGGGTTGTAAGGCAGGGTATACACCACTAGATCTTGGGTAGAGCGGTGGTAAGGTAGTAGAGGAAGAATGCTGCGACACTGTATGAATAGGCACCACAGGTTTAGGTGCAGTTGTGACATGTCGTGGAGCGCAACAGCATCTCCGAACCACATAGTATGTGATAAACAAAAGGATGATAGCAAGTACAACACCAACAGGTATAGCAATCTGTTTGTGGTTCTGTAGCCAGTCAAGAGCTTTGTTATTAAGGCTTCCAAGATCACAGGATCCATTTCTACAGAAACCTCCAGAACCACAAGGAGAGCCATCGAGAAATTGGCCATTGAAGACAATACAGCCTGATGCACTGGGATTGCTACAATATAAACGGCACTCAGATCCAGCCGATGAACAAGCAGAAGTGACATTTAGAGAGACACCACGACTTTTACACTGTTCATCTCGTGAGGTACAAGCACCAGAGGCACATTGAAGCCCATTGCCACAGGACTGGCCATCAGGATTGTATTGATCTGTAGGACAACTTGACGAATTGCCTGTACAGTATTCGGTAACATCACACAAAGAAGATGCTGGTCTGCAGGCAAATGTACTTGGCCTGATCTGACACTGGTTGCAGCAAGGGTGGTTGAGATCACTTGAGGAGACAATGATGAGTGAATGAAGACTATAGACCCACTTACTCGCATACAGCCCCAGCCTTCAGTTTGCAGGTGGCTGCGTTACAGCAACTAGTCTCTTCTCCACCCGAATCACACTCTTCTCCTGCTTCCACTAGTCCATTGCCACACATCTCAAGGGTTTGTACTTTTCTACTGTTTGGATCTAGGGACTATTAGTCTACAGATTGAAATAATAATACTACTACTAGTAATAAAGAGATTACCTTCAAGACATGAACTCAATCTAGGGTATGAGTTACATATGGTAGAAATTGAACAAGAACTGAATGCATTACTTGATACATTGCTTGTTGGATTCATGATATATTCTCCATCCGCACTACATTGGGTGTCACTCAATGGACAGCATGAACAGGAAGACCCACTGCATGGACATGTGTCTGTTGTGCAGTCATGAATAGCACCTATTGAATGATATGAGTCTATAGGTATCTACATTGTTCACTTACCAAATCCATGTCCAATCTCATGCGCCACTACTTTCCATTCATCTCGGACTGAACACTATTAGTGTCTTGCCTTGATACTGAAAGCACTTACTGATAGAAGAAACACCTGTTCCAGATACATATTGCGTGACACCATTTTGCACCTGAGATCTTGCACTACTAGTGCATAATTGTGATAGCCATGCAACACCAACCTCAACACCTGTACTAATACATGCACAGACATACATTAGTCAAAGTACATTACTACCCACCGTTGACTTACGCGCATTGGGTCAAGAGATGCCAGAGGCCTGCACCATCATCACTCATTGTACCTCTCCATTGACTAAAGTCACTGAGGCGGTTGTTGATAGTATAGGTGGCATCACTACAGTTGCGATTCCATAATATGCTATCTAATGGCTCTGGTGGACACACTTCATTCATCACTGTGATATTGATAATACCCAGTGCAATGTTGAAACTGCTTTCATACACTGCAGATACTGTATTCCAATCATTGATAATTTGAGTTCTTGCAAGATCCACAGAAGTGTAGTACTTTGTATATGTACAATCGGCAGCTATAAATGTATCAAGATAAGCTACCGTATACATACTATAGTGTCCAGACACAAGCTGTGCCGGCTATTTACCTATGCCCATGTAATTCACTAAAGAATAAGGCCAAGAGATGAGTTTTACAGCTTTTAATAGCTTCCGTGTGTTCATTTACCTTTTCTTGTTGTGGGGCATCCGGCGGCCGCTCTTTTAAAGAGGCGAGAAGAAGATATCTGTGTGAATTGTAGGCTAAAAGGGTCTTCTAAAACTCCCATTCCATAGCGACGGGAAATGGTTGTTCCATCTCCTAAGGAAGACAGTGCGGACTGTCTGAAGGACTTGGGATTGGGAATAAGTTGATCAAATCCACAGGCACCACTTTTGGGAGTACGTTTATAGTGTGTAGACTGAATTGTGTCGGAATCTCGGTAGATTACCATAGGACTGTTGTCCCCACTGACCAATCTTGCGTCGTCCGAACGCTTGACCAATCTATAATTTGATGTGGATTTTATATTGTATGTATCTCCATGTGCACGAAAGGAGCCTTCAATAATAGGAATCTTGGTGGAATGCCTAATTGACCAGAAACAGCAAAGGATAGACAGATAAAAAAGGAAGTTAGAAAGACAGGTCAATTGAGAAAGAAGAATCAAGTCTTCTCCATACCCTTCATCATAACGAACAATTATCCGAGCCCAACCAAGAACACCCTTTTCATGCTGAGTAAGAAAGTCATCCCTTTTGACATTGGCTTGGTCTGTCTTCCAACGCTCATCTGAATAATATTTATCAATACAATAGCCACGGTAGACTCTGAAAGACTCGGGTCGTATCTTTTCCTCTCTTCCATTCTCATCTACTGTCACTGCACTGGGATGGAATAGATCAGTATTGGGCTCAAGGTGTAATTGATAAGTTTGGTTGAAAGCTTCAATGGATAATCTCAAGGTATCATCGTGCTCAACAGAACGTGCTGTGGGTGAATGAAGACAATTAGGTGTGGTTTGTCGCTTTTCAAAGAAGAAGTTGGACCGTGGTGCGATTTCGAATGTGATTTGAGTGAGAGGCTCGACTCTAGAAAGTCTCTTATTGTCAATACTATGTTCTATTGATGCATTAAAAGAGAATTAGGTCTGTTTTTATGGCATAGAGAACACAGAGTGTGTATTTCTATATATAAAAGAAAACAATCTAGGGAAAAGGTTACCTAAACTGAGTGGTAATATGCTTAGGATATATAAACCCGAGAGCCAGAAAGGTTTGTAAGATAACATGTAGCAATAGAATAGCACCTAAAGAGAACTTCTTTTTTGATATATCTAATCAAGTCGGGCAAAACCGTGCTTCTCAAGTAGAAAACTAAAGAAAGAAAAGAACAAGAAGACTAGAAAAGATTAAGTCAACTTGTTAATACTTTATTAGGGTAAAGAATAAGGTAAAGTGGGCTTCGTGTTACCAGATATGGATGAAGTTTAGGAATCTAAATTGTAATTGTACTTAAACGCCGCAATAATATTGGATCTATTGAGAAATGACAGCTGCCATCAGCTACAGCGGAGTCAGACTAGAAGAAGGTGCTAAGTAAAAGGCTATTGAATGGAAACCTAAAGATAGGAAATACCAAGAAATACTAAGAAATTGTGCATTTTATAGGCAATTTTGCCTCCTTTCTCTCTCTTTCTCTCTCGTAATTTTTCCCTTTGTTCTTTAAGTTCCACTTAACAAAGTTAGTGGCTTTGGATCTTTGGATTGCATGTTCTACTCAGCCAGACACATAGTAACGATTATTATTTAATGATCTTCCTGCTTAAAAGAACGTTCACATATATGATGACTAAGATAAAATGGTTGATGATAAGACACCATTGTTTTCATTTTCATTTTTCATTTTTCATTGTTTTCTTGCTGATGATTAAATAAAGAATCCAACAAATAATAAGTGTTATAGATTTCCAACACTAATTTTACATTATTAAAATATTATTGAGTATTCCCTTTTTAAATACATGTTCACATTGCCTCTATCCTTGGTAATGGTATGCTCAAAATAGATAATATAGAATGTATCTTATGAGGACAACATGCATCTGCACATGAGTGTATTTAGTATTATAAACAAGTACTTATGATTAAGTGAATAATGATATATTAGCACTACAGAATACTAATGACTCTCTACGTACTACATGCAGACCACCTCTCTTCTTTGTCTATGAACTTTACTATCAATAGACCCTCTCTTGAATAAAAGAACTTGGGCTACCTTTTTATTGTTTAGAAATATAAGTTTTGTTTCATCTGTAGACTAGCCTACATGCATACGTGCATAAAATACCACAACTGAAAGCAAATGGCCGTGTCAGTATTAATACTGATAGTAGTATGCTTATAGAGTAGTATTGATTTTCATTTTATAAAACTAGCACAAACGAGTGCATTATATGTTTGATTCACTTTTTTATTGAGTTCACTTGAGCAACTACCAGACACTAGGAAAAAGTATAGATTGATATTAAGCGCCAAGGTTTTTTTTGTTATTTATCTAGTTTTATCCAAACTAATCTCTATAAATGCATCGATTTACACTATTTTCATAAAGTATTTTCACAAAGAAGTTATAGATTGGCGTCGTAAGAAGATGAAGACTGTCGCATTTTGAGCAACTGTGTATTCATTGATGAATCAGATTTCCATACCAACATGAGGCAATCCTTTGCTTGGTCAAAGGTTGGAGCTTGGGCTATAGTAAAAGTCCCAAAGACTAGAGCAAAAACCACAACAATCTTGGGCACATTATCCTCCCAAGGCCTTGTTAACATGAAAGTCAGACAATCAAGGACAATGCCCCTATTCACATCAATAGCAATATCAAAAGGTTCATTGAAAGCCTTGGGTATAGGTGTATCCATCCTCCTCTATCTTCACCAAATTTGAATCCAATTGAACAGTTCTGGCGTGTTTGTAAAAATAAAAAAATAAAAATAGGTTAAAAAGAGAACCAGTTTTGGAGTAGAAAATATTGTCTTGAAGGATTGCAGATACACCCAACTAAATCTTAATTAGTGGCCTCAAAGGTTTCTGTAGATATTTTGAAAACAAATTTGATGATTGCTTGAACGAAAAGCCTATTTAATAATAAAATAGAAATTGTCGTGTTTGATGTATTTAAATTATGTGCCCATTTATAACTTCTTTATGCGACACTATTTTTCCAAGTGTGCGTCAAATTTCTTTGTAATAGAGCGACAAATATTTTCTCAAAAATATGCCAATACTTTCTGAAAATAGTATATAAACGTTGAAAATAGCATTCCATCTTTGTTAGGTCTTTTAGCCTATAGGTTTCATACCTTATGGAGGATATCAAGGAGAAATAATAAAACAAAGTACATATTTGTACAACTCTGTTTAATAAAGCAAGAGCATATTTCTTTGAGTTTTGAAAGTTCAGTATTTTAAAACAAATACTAATTACTCGTAATCTAACAAGAATTCTATCTTGTTTACCCGAAGACGAGAACTACAAAATAGTGTATTTTAATTAGACGTGAGCTTATCTATCGTTTCCTCCTATTATATATTAATTCTGAGTATCGGGTGCTGCAGAAACTATTCTTTGAGAGAGAAAGGTTCAATGAAAAGGGGGTTTTTTTTTGGAACTAAAAGGTATTGTAGCATAGAGAGAAGACATTCTTAGCTTGACTATTATAATAAAGAAAGAATAAAAATGAAATATCTTGTACTGACCTTTATCTTGTGGTAATGGTGCTGAAAAATACTCTCTTCAGAGTAAATTTGGCTTAGATTTTACAGTTACTCATTGAACAGTGCTTTAGATGTGTTGAGCTTTTATGTTTGTTGGATCAGGTAGTATTTCGATAACAGACATCAGATACTTATCATTAGAGTTGGGTATTCTTTAGAACATAAATTATAGGCAAAGATAACCAGTGAATTGACAACTATTTCATGTGTTCTCTGGGTGTTATTCTTTATACTTGATGGTCTATGTCTCTTTTATCTGGTGGGTTTGATTCAACTTAATAATCTACACACTAGGAGATTTCTGGGATATAAAAGCAGACCCAACAAAAATAACCGTAATTTTCTAAATCCCAGGCTATTCTTATACAAAAAATAACATACACTATTTATTTTCTCTGTTCATAACACCTCTTTTCTTATAATATCTAACTCATTCAACACCATGAGCATCTTAACCAAGACCCCTGATATTTATAGGAAATAGATCAGCTTTGAGACTCGTACAGCTATCTTGCATGAGGTGCTGAACATGAACACCACCCAAGCCAAAGCATCTCGCATGTTTAACGTGCCTGATTCTACTGTGAGAGGCACAGTGAAGCACTACAAGGAAACAGGATTAGTGGCGCCTTATCCCAAGAGTGGCCACAAGAGAAAGTTGGACGACAGGGCTCTCAGATGGTTGAGAAGAACAGTGGTCAGTGATTCTCATTAGACCAAGAAAGCCCTTAGGGCAAGCATGGCCACCAAGGTATCAGACAAGACTCTGAAAAGGTACCTTGATGAAATGGGCTTCCACTCTTTTAGTCCAGTGGTGAAGCTTCTTCTCACCAAGAAACATATGGGTGTAAGACTCCAGTGGGCCTGTGAGCACGTTGGTTGGACCCATGAGCAGGGGCAAGGGGTTGTCTGGTCCGATGAGTCCAGAGTGGAACTGATGAGCTATGGTAGAGGGTCAAAAGTCATCAGTTAGTGTAGCAAGGCTTTTGATCCCAAGAATGTCCTAGAAATGAGGAAGTTTGGAAGTGGTGGAGTGATGGTATGGGGCTGTTTCAGTGAGGAGTGTGTTGAGAGATGGATCGTAGTGGAGGGTAGGATACACTCCGCCAAGTACATCAATGTCTTGGGAGAAGTCTACTACCATAAACTCAAGTAATTCTCTCTCTCCTAAACCCTGGAGTCAGTTACCACCTACAGGAGGGCAATGTTAGACCCCATACGAGCAAGGAAACTAGAGAATGGAAGGCAGTCAAGAGTGTGAAAACTCTTCCTTATTGGACCTCACAAAGACCCGATCTCAATCTAATTGAGCATCTATGGGCCCACCTCAAGAAGGTTATTAGGAAGGACAAGATGGTTTATACCGCCAAGAAAAAGTTGGAGGCGGCCCTGATGCTGGAATGGGGTAGAATATCAAAGGCATTAGACGCCCTCATTGTCAGCACGGAGCAGAGATGACAGGCCGTCATTGATTCCAAGGGTGGCCATAGTGGCTATTAAGTGGCCTTGCAATAAAGCTTTCTTGTTGTCTTATAAATACTCTTCTATGTATCTATTGAAAGCTTTATGTCTTTAGCTAATGAATTCATGGTTATAACACTACAGTGGCTTTCAAAATAATAAGGAAGATTTTTCATTTTCCGGTATGCTTCTGTAATAGGAAATCCTTATTCTTCGTCATAAAAACACACACTAAACACACAGTAGAGACTTGAAAATTGGATGAAGTATAAAGAAGGTTAAAAGGATAATATATACAAATTTATTGGGTGGAAACCTTTAATATTTGGTGCTTCCACCCTTGGCCTCAATGACAGCCTTGCATCTCCGCCCCATGCTGGCAATAAGGGTGTCTGGTGTCCCTGGGAATATTCTCCCATTCATCTAACAAGAGCACCTCCAAATCTTGAAGAGTACTTGTTGGGGTCATCCTTTTTCTTATTGCCCTGTCAAGCTCCTCTCACAAATGCTCTATGGGGTTGAGGTCGGGGTTTTGTGAGGGCCATCCCTCCATAGTGGCAATGCTCTCCTGTGCCTTCTACAACCCGGACTCTCTACTCTTGTGGCAGTTGGCATTGTCCTCTTAAAGAACATAACATACCACTGGATTAATTGCCTTGAGTCGAGCCAGCTCAGGGCAGTAATTCTTCATTAAAATCTCAATGTATCTTCTACTGTCAATACTGCCCGTCACAGGTGCTAACCTTCCAACACCTTCACGAGAGAAAGAACCCCACACCATCACACTAACACCACCAAACTTCATTGTTGGCTTGATATTTTTTGGGGAAGCTCCTACTCTTTTCTTTGCACCACTCTGTTGCAGTTATTGGTTCTCATCAGTTGGTACTTTGACTCGTTGGACCAGATGACTGTCTTGCAGTCTTCCTCAGTCCAATGGAGGTGAGCCTTAGCCCAAGCAAGTCTCAACTTCTCGTGCTTAATAGTGAGAGAAGGTTTCTTAACCGCCCTGCAATAAAACAGGCCAAACCTCTTCATCATTTTTCCAAAAGTGTTCATGGACACTTGGGTGGTCATCTACTTGTGAAACTGATCCATTGTCTGGAATGAATCCCTTCCCACTTCGCGATCGACCTCTCTCTCGTCCCTCTCACTAAGAATGGAATTGCACCCAATTCTCTTCTTGGCCTTGAAGCAACCAGTTTCCTTGTATTTCTTTACGATAAGGGAAACAGACTGCTGACAAACTCCAAACCTAGCAGAATTGGCAACCTGGCTGGTCCCATTGACAGTGGCCTCTTAATCAATGAGACAATGATTATAGTAGTCACCATTTATTTTTCCTGTTTCCAAGAGGTTTTTTGGTTTGTTCGGTGGTGTTAGATGTGGTAGACATTAGAGTGGAAAAGCGATAAATGAAGAATGTTTAATATAAAAAAGATTTCAAGGGTAAAATTATGGTTTGAATTTGAAATCTTCCTTGTTTTATTGAAAGTCACTGTATTAAGATAAAGTATGAATCCAAAAAAGGAAATATGAATTTAAAACTATCGATTACATTTGTCGGGTCACCTTATCAGTCAAAGATGTTCATAATAAAAAGTTCACGGAATAGCACAATATTTAGAATAGTTGTTCTTTAAATGATTGTCTACATTTTTTTATTATAAAGATATTGCTTAGTAACTTTTAGCAAAACTTTCATTCTTTATCACAGCGGAGCATCTCCTTGGCATACTATCCACTAAACTTTCCAGAAATCCATTTGGAATCTTCTCCTATTCACTACGCAAGCATCGTTCAAGCTGTTTTGCATTGGTTATTTCTGTGATTAAGTGTTATACTATGTTTCCTCGATAGTGAACATGAAAAAACCCGAGTTTATTCATATGTTTTAGAAATATCCTATGGAAAACATTCACGCCTGCGTCATTCATTATTTTCAAATGATATGCAATTGTTTGTATAGAGTTTCTACGAATAGACAAGACTACTACCAGTTTTGAAGTAGATGACACCTTTTCAGGTCTTCCTGTACGCAGTTTAGGTTGATTTATGACTTTGTTTTTATACAATAGGACGATATTGCCCACTGTGCTCTTTGAAATGTCAAGATCGTCAGTAATCCCTTGATAAATAGCATGTCTTTTCCATTGTCCTATGATCTGACCTCTAATAAATATATCATGCTCTTTTCTTATGATGAGACTATCTTCATGTTCTTGGCTAAGAGTTAACTGGTTTCTATTGCTTGAAGTTATTTTTTGACTACGTTATAAAAGAAGAAAAGACCTCTATATTATTATTAAAGAATAAAAAATAAAAATGGGTTCGCCATCTACTCATTTGTTGTACGGGATTATATATTTCAAGAACATAGTGCCAATTGCTATACTAAACTGAGAGGAAAACAAATTATAAGGATTTTCAAATTTAGAATAGTCTTCTTTAGATAGACATTAGACTTATTATAAGTTATAAATATAAATAACAAATAGCGTTTATTATTTATAAATAAATAAGTCCAAGATCTATATCACTGTGCCTGTACAGAGTCGTGTTATATTTTTAATCACATCAAAGCCACTATAATAGTAGGATGGATAGAATCAAAGACATTTATTAGCTGATGATATATAGATATATATATCATTCCTTCAATAATATTCATAAAAAGGTTTTTCTATGTAGAGAGTCAAATAGCCGAACTTTTCCTTGCGAATGACTTAGTGTAGCTGGATTGCTTTATTCTAATGAAGAGAAGGGAAGAATATCTAAGCAGTGAAAATCCTAACTACTCTGTGTATATCACAGTCATATTTTCATTTCCCGAATAATAATTTATCCAAACTACAGTGTATTCGACATCTTCCTTAATGCTTACCACTTCACTCATCAAACAAACGGCTGCTATGAGCAAACAGCTTCTAATAAGCAAACAATTGCTATTGAGCAAACAGACATCACTGAAGAAATACTCAGTACTGGAGTTTCCCATAAAACTCGTAGGAAAGGCGAGACGTGTTGATGAAGACATGCGCAACACTATTGTAAATGAACACATTAACAATGGACTCAGCCAAAAGAAGATAGCTGATATGGTTGGCACCAGCCAAGTGACTGTTGGTAAAATATTAAGGAAACATACACTTAGTACTGGAATTCCTCATAAGGCTCGTAAAAAGGGAAAACCTATTGATGAAGACATGCGCAACGCTGTTGTACATGAGAATAAGGTCAATGGACTTAGTCAAGAAAAGATAGCCGTTATGGTTGGCACTAGCCATTCAACTGTTGGTAAAATATTGAAGAAAAATACACTTAGTACTGGAATTCCCTTTAAGACTTATAAAATGGGGAAACGTGTTGATGAAGACATGCGCAACACTATTGTACACGAACACAAGGTCAATGGACTCAACCAAAGGATGATAGCTGCCATGGTTGGTGTTTGCCAAAAGACTGTTAGCAATATTTTGATAAAACATACACTTAGTACTGGATTTCCCCATAAAAATTTTAAAATAGGGAGACGTGTTGATGAAGACATGTACAACACTATTATACATGAACATATTAACAATGGACTCAGCCAAAAGAAGATAGCTGCCATGGTTGGCACTAGCCAAAATACTGTTTGCATTATCTTGAAGAGGTTCAGGGAAAACGGCACTCTTGAGTCCATAAAAAATAAAGAGAGTGTATGCATAAGTACCAAGGAAGATGATTTGGAAAACTTGAAGGAAGAGCCACAAACCACTCCAGACAATGAAGAGATTAAGCATGAACAGGATCAATCTACTTATCAAGCCCGCCTTCTACAAGCTGATGAAACAAACTAAGTTTTCCTTATAAAATAGTGTATCTGAATGTCTTCATTATCAAACATAAGAATTAGACTGTGACTTGATCAATACTACTTTACTGTCTAATATAGTGTCAAGGTAATAGACTAATAAGAGACCTCTGTATTTACAATGGATAATATAGTAATAAAGAAAACAACTCATTTGAAAATAAAGTGATCCTCAACAAGTAGCCGGTCATTTTCAAGTGCAGATTTCTTTTTTTATATTCATACTTTTCTTAATAGTGTTATAACTTTATGAATGCATTAGATAAAGACATAGAACTCTCAATAGATACATGGAATAGTGTTTATAAGATATAAAAAAGTTTTGTTTGTAGGTCGCTTAGTAAGCAATATCAGTTTTTGGTATCTATCATTGCCTGTCATCTCTGCTCCATGCTGACAATGAGGGCGTCTAATGCCTTTGATATTCTACCCCATTCAAGCATCAGGGCCGCCTCCAACTTTTTCTTGGCGGTATAAACCATCTTGTCCTTCCTAATAACCTTCTTGAGGTGGGCCCATAGATGCTCAATTGGATTGAGATCGGATCTTTGTGAGGTCCAATAAGGAAGAGTTTCCACACTCTTTACTGCCTTCCATTCTCTAGTTTCTTCTAGTTTTTTTTTGCCTTTATAAGATATAGTATTGTCCTCTTGTAGGCGGTAGCTAACTCCAGGGTTTATATGAGAGAATTAATCGAGTCTATGGAAGTTGGTTTCTCTTAATACAATCACACAAAATTAGTAAATATACGACTCTATAATTTATACAATTTTAAACATGATTCTTCTTTTTACCACAGAATCATATTCCATTCATCAATCTCAAATGTTAAAGGCAGAATCCTCAACTAGAAACTCTAGAGCTTATAATAAGCCTGAAGAAAGAGAGTAATGGGGTGTTTATTAGCTTAAAATTTTCTGTCATGGTTCATGGAGTTGAACGAGAAAGGAGAACAGTGAGTTTCTGTTACAAGATGGTGCTAGCTGCTACACAGGTGACTATACTAGAGGGTGAAAAGACACACATCAAATCAGGGGATTTGATTACTAGCCGGTACAAAGTCCTGAATTGAACTCAATTGAATACGTCTGCTGGGCCTTGGAGAGACGAATTGAAGAAAGAAAGGCATCTATTACCTAATGTTGAAAGTTTGAAGGCTCTACTTGCAGAGGAGTGGGAGAGGGTTGGTGTTGAACTTGCACAACAATTAGTTCTGAGTATGACAGATAGATGCCAGGCTGTAATTGATGCCAAAGGAGGCCATACAAAATATTAACTGTATTATTATTTTTCTATTTTTGATAAATAAAGATGTTGAACTTTAGTGTGTGAAAGTTTGAAGCTTCTAGATCAGATGTGGAGTGTTTTATTTAATGTTAAACATGTCCTATCTATTTTGTTCTAAAATTTATTTTCAAAAGTATTCAATCCAATTGGGTGTGGCTGTATTAACACTTTCTTGAACGTGTATGTTAATCCTAATTATATACCCAATAACCTTTTTTGAGTAAACTATCTTCAAAATAGATATACAGGCTGTTGTGGATATGACCATTTGCACAAAAGTTATTGTAGCTGTCCAAATAATGATAGATACCAAACATAAAGTAGAGACATTGTGATAAGACCAAAAAATAGTGGTTTATTGCAGAGAATTGGTGAGATGAATCAGTCATATGATTTACATACTCTTTTTTCTGTAGGACAGCTAGGTTGGAGTACAAATATGTTTAGTCAATGACCAAAATGTAATAAAAAAAATAGCTACACAATCAATGGTATGGAGTGAAGCATCTATGATAAGCCGAAGCGTATTTGAATGCAGTGGATAGATCTTTTAAAGATAGTATAAGAGTACAATATCCTGTATTAGAATGTGCGCCTTTTGGTGGTGATCTAAGCCAAGTTTTTATATTTGTAGTAACAATTGGAGTAGAATAAAGGTATAAAAGAACGAGAAAGTAGTTGAATAAAAAATAGTAGAGTTAATCATACGTTGACTAAACAAATACTTTTGAACCCAAGAAGCCATTTAAAACACTATCGCATCAATATATGATACATAGTATCTGACATTATTAAATGCTATTATTACGAATAAACTATTTATTTTCTCTATTACTGTATTTCTATCTATTTCTCTGAACCCAGAAAAGATTCGGACCTTCTGGTTCATTCCCATCTTTCTCCTCCCCAGTTATCGCTGGAGCCTCGGTCGACTAACTGACAGAAATCCATGATACATGTAAACTATATAAAGAATAAAAAATTGTGTCTTATTGGAGTTTGTCATGCAAAAGACATTAATGTCAGCAGGAAGTACAGAATACCAAGAATATATCCGTTCTTCTGTGGAGTTCAGATTGCCACAGAAGAATATTCTTAAAGATTTAGACAATACTGAGAAAACAAATATATCAGCTGCAATAGTAAAAGAAATCATAGATTAATAGCAGTTTCAAAGTAAGGATGAATTAAGAATGTTCTATTACATTCTGTATCTATAGTCCAATATTTGTCCCATCTGTGCTAATTCTAAAGAGTATTTTTTTTTATTAAGATATTTATCAGATTTTGAATTAGTCACAATAAAAGCCTTGCAAATCACTGATAGGCACATCATTATAAGTGTCATATGTTCTACTCTTAAGCGTTTCATTAACCAAAAGTCACTCTCAGGCTCGTTTTCGTGATTATCCGACAAGTAGTATAAGAATAGAGACTAGAAGCTGTCTTAATCTTAAATTGAGATTGTATAAAAAATGTGTACACTATTTTAAAAAATGATTGGGATAAATTTTTAAAAATGATTGGGACATTTGTCGTAAGACTATTTCCAAAAATGGATATTCTCTATTTGTATCGCAGAACAACCAAAAGAGGAGGGTTACTACATGTGTCAGGGACGCGCAAGCAATACAACTCATTATACCATCAAACTTATAGCTTATATTATAGCTTATAGCAGTAGAACAGCATAAGAAAATAATCATAAAAGATATATACAATTGAATGAATAAAGTTATTATGTGATGTATACATTTAATGATATAATGAGTTGTATTGCTTGCGCGTCCCTGACACATGTAGTAACCCTCCTCTTTTGGTTGTTCTGCGATACAAATAGAGAATATCCATTTTTGGAAATAGTCTTACGACAAATGTCCCAATCATTTTTAAAAATTTATCCCAATCATTTTTTAAAATAGTGTACACATTTTTTATACAATCTCAATTTAAGATTAAGACAGCTTCTAGTCTCTATTCTTATACTACTTGTCGGATAATCACGAAAACGAGCCTGAGAGTGACTTTTGGTTAATGAAACGCTTAAGAGTAGAACATATGACACTTATAATGATGTGCCTATCAGTGATTTGCAAGGCTTTTATTGTGACTAATTCAAAATCTGATAAATATCTTAATAAAAAAAATACTCTTTAGAATTAGCACAGATGGGACAAATATTGGACTATAGATACAGAATGTAATAGAACATTCTTAATTCATCCTTACTTTGAAACTGCTATTAATCTATGATTTCTTTTACTATTGCAGCTGATATATTTGTTTTCTCAGTATTGTCTAAATCTTTAAGAATATTCTTCTGTGGCAATCTGAACTCCACAGAAGAACGGATATATTCTTGGTATTCTGTACTTCCTGCTGACATTAATGTCTTTTGCATGACAAACTCCAATAAGACACAATTTTTTATTCTTTATATAGTTTACATGTATCATGGATTTCTGTCAGTTAGTCGACCGAGGCTCCAGCGATAACTGGGGAGGAGAAAGATGGGAATGAACCAGAAGGTCCGAATCTTTTCTGGGTTCAGAGAAATAGATAGAAATACAGTAATAGAGAAAATAAATAGTTTATTCGTAATAATAGCATTTAATAATGTCAGATACTATGTATCATATATTGATGCGATAGTGTTTTAAATGGCTTCTTGGGTTCAAAAGTATTTGTTTAGTCAACGTATGATTAACTCTACTATTTTTTATTCAACTACTTTCTCGTTCTTTTATACCTTTATTCTACTCCAATTGTTACTACAAATATAAAAACTTGGCTTAGATCACCACCAAAAGGCGCACATTCTAATACAGGATATTGTACTCTTATACTATCTTTAAAAGATCTATCCACTGCATTCAAATACGCTTCGGCTTATCATAGATGCTTCACTCCATACCATTGATTGTGTAGCTATTTTTTTTATTACATTTTGGTCATTGACTAAACATATTTGTACTCCAACCTAGCTGTCCTACAGAAAAAAGAGTATGTAAATCATATGACTGATTCATCTCACCAATTCTCTGCAATAAACCACTATTTTTTGGTCTTATCACAATGTCTCTACTTTATGTTTGGTATCTATCATTATTTGGACAGCTACAATAACTTTTGTGCAAATGGTCATATCCACAACAGCCTGTATATCTATTTTGAAGATAGTTTACTCAAAAAAGGTTATTGGGTATATAATTAGGATTAACATACACGTTCAAGAAAGTGTTAATACAGCCACACCCAATTGGATTGAATACTTTTGAAAATAAATTTTAGAACAAAATAGATAGGACATGTTTAACATTAAATAAAACACTCCACATCTGATCTAGAAGCTTCAAACTTTCACACACTAAAGTTCAACATCTTTATTTATCAAAAATAGAAAAATAATAATACAGTTAATATTTTGTATGGCCTCCTTTGGCATCAATTACAGCCTGGCATCTATCTGTCATACTCAGAACTAATTGTTGTGCAAGTTCAACACCAACCCTCTCCCACTCCTCTGCAAGTAGAGCCTTCAAACTTTCAACATTAGGTAATAGATGCCTTTCTTTCTTCAATTCGTCTCTCCAAGGCCCAGCAGACGTATTCAATTGAGTTCAATTCAGGACTTTGTACCGGCTAGTAATCAAATCCCCTGATTTGATGTGTGTCTTTTCACCCTCTAGTATAGTCACCTGTGTAGCAGCTAGCACCATCTTGTAACAGAAACTCACTGTTCTCCTTTCTGATGTAATTTAATGAACCAAATATGGAACTCACCAACCAGAATGTCGATGTATTTGTCTTAGTTTACAGTGCTATCAACAAAGACTAATGGACCAATTATACTCACCCAAGAACAGCTCCAAAACATGACTCCACCACTAAACTTCGTTGTTGGAACAATATGATTAGGATCATGATTTTCTCCAACTTTCCTGACGAGATAGACATCTTCATTATTCTATCTTATGATGTACCTGGACTCATCATACCATATAACACCTCACTACTGGTTATTTTTCCAATTGAGATGTTCCTTTGCCCAAAAAAGTCGTTTCTTCGTGTGTTTTTCAGTTAAGGCTGGCTTGTGAGCTAGAGAAAAAGATCCGAATCCTAACTGATTGCAGTAACTGTAATGGTGTTTCTATATACATCCACCTCAAACTTCAATATTCCCAATTTCAGTTGATTATATGAATCAAATGGACCCTTTCTAATGACTTTTTCTAGATGTCCAAGTTCCCTTTCATTCACTTTTTTTTTAGGTTTCTCATCCCAACTATACTTTCAATGACAGTCAACTTCAATCCAGCCTTCAACAGGTAATATATACCCCATCATCTTCTATCTTTTCCCTTTTTCATATTCTCTACAAATGTGTGTTTCTGAATATCTATCTGAAATATTGTATTGCATTAATAATATCTAGAAAGAAAAAGAGTTCTATGCAAAAAAAATAAGGATTTTTTTAATTAAATTTTAGGCAAGTATTAAATTCAATTGAGTGTGACTGTATTAGCAAGACTTAATATGAAACTACTTGTTACTCCAAGTACAGATAGTCATAGAGATTTTTTAAATCTTTTTTAAAATAATAATAAGAGTAACATAAATATTAGGATACAATATATCAAACCATATTCTTATTGGCATTGGCATTAGATATAAATAGATAAGAATAAATGGCTGGTTGGTCAATGAGGACTCATTGTAATGAGGTTAACAATGTCTACTTAGTGTGACCATTTATGAGTACTGTGCTTGAAATTATTTATGTATTTGGAATAGAAATTGCTTTCAAATTTGCTTTACTGCCAATGTCACTATATTTTTTAGTCTTGATCAATTAGCATTGAAACTAGTTTATATTACAGTCACGCACCATTGAATTTAATACTTGCCTAAATTTTAATAAAAAACTTTTTTTTTTGCATAAAACTCTTCTTCTTTCCAAATAGTGTTAAACCAACACAACATTTCAGATACATTTTCAGAAACACACACTCGTGGAGAATATGATAAAGCAGAAGATAAAAGGCTATGGGGCATTTATTACCTGTTTAAGGCTGGATTAAAATTGACTATCATCGCAAACGTAGTTGAGATGAAAAAGCCCACAGTTCAAAATATTATCAGAAACCTCAAAGAACGTGGGTCACCATTGCGTTTAGAGAGTCATTTAAAACATAACAAAGCCAGTGAGAGGGACCTCAGACACCTGGAAAAGGTCATTAGAGAGGACCCATTTGCCTCATATAATCAGCTGAAATTGGAAATGTCGAAGATTCAGGTTGATGTATCTAGAAACACCATTATCCGTTACTGTAAGCAGTTAGGGTTCGGATATTTTTCTCCAGCTCACAAGTCAACCTTAACTGAAAAACACAAAGAGAAACGGCTTCGTTGGGCTAAAGAACATGTCAATTGGACGAACGACCAGTGGAAAGGCATTGTCTGGTCTGATGAGTCCAGGTACACCGTGAAAGGGAACGATGGAGGTGCCCGTGTCATCAGAAAAGTTGGAGAAAGGTATGATCCTAATCATATTGTTCCAACAACAAAGTTTGGTGGCGGAGGAGTCATGCTTTGGAGCTGTTTTTGGGCGGGCAGATTTGGCCCATGAGTCTTTGTTGATGGCACTGTAAACCAAGACGAATATATCAAGATTTTGGCTGGTAAGTTCCATCCTTGGTTCATGGAATTGCATCAGAAAGAGGATAGGGAGTTTCTGTTACAAGAAGATGGTGCTAGTTGTCATACTGGGGCCTATGCCAGAGGGTGGAAAGAGACGCATCAAATTAGGGGCTTTGATTACTGGCCTATATAAAGTCCTGAATTGAACTCAATTGAATACGTCTGCTGGGCCTTGGAGAGACGAATTGAAGAAAGAAAGGCATCTATTACCTAATGTTGAAAGTTTGAAGGCTCTACTTGCAGAGGAGTGGGAGAGGGTTGGTGTTGAACTTGCACAACAATTAGTTCTGAGTATGACAGATAGATGCCAGGCTGTAATTGATGCCAAAGGAGGCCATACAAAATATTAATTATATTATTATTATTTTATTTTCTATAATTAAAGATATTAAGCTTTGGTGTGTGAAAGTTTGAAGCTTCTATATCAAATGTGGAGTGTTTTATCTAATGTTGAACATATCCTAAATATTTCGTCCTGAAATTTATTTTCAAAAGTATTAAATTCAATGGTGCGTGACTATATATACAATCAGTTTAATAGATTCAATATTAATTAATTGTGTTTTTGTAATATCTTTCTTTTGCTTGGAAACTATGAATGGATAACATCTATTGTCTTATTTTTATGAAATTATTTTTCTACTAAATACTCATTAAATATGTTTATAATCAAAAGAATTTAGCAGATAAAAAGAAGTGTTATGAACAAATAGGTCTTAAAGACTTTATTTATGATAGGGAATCTTCAATTGAAAGATCTAAGTTTTTTTTTTTAAAAAAAAAAGAAAACAAAATAAAAAATCCAAATGCATATTTTCTCCAAAAACCTGGACTTAGGTTTTTATGCTCATGCAATAAAGGTAAACGGTTTGAGTATGCTATATTTTCCTCATCTTTGAAACACGAGACCTTTTTAGGTACACATTGTCTTTCACATTGGATTCTTCTTGGATTCTCTGTTGGCGTTGTTCTCTGCTAAGTTCGATGCGATCAAGAAGAGAAGGGTGTTCACCTAGCTCGTTAAAGTCATCTGAGATTGTGTTTCTGCGGCTAAGGTACGAAGGTGAGTCATAAGCAGATTTAGGAATGCAAGCTTGTAAAACAACCTACATTTTGCTGTTTTCATAATCACCAGCACAGTATACTTGGTTTCCGAAGATAGACAATACCAGAAGAGTGAAGATGAATAGGTAAGATTTCATGATGATTCACTTCAATGAAGAAAAACAATACTATCTGTCTTGATTTTGGGTGCCTTTTTATTTAATAAAAGAAAGACTTAGTGCCCTGACCATCTCTCCATGAGTCTACGATTTACTTTATTTGTTATGTACACATTTACTGCCGCAGGGGCATCCCTATCTTTCAAATAGGGTTCATTCTGATAGTCTTAATCACTGTGTATTCTTTTTAATTAATAGATATCATTAATAATATTACATGTTTGCTACTGATTTTTATTTTTCAATGTTTTGTTTTATGAAAGGTAAACAAATAAGAGATTTATTATTTCTCGAGATCAAACGATCACTGATCTTAATTGAAAATGTTAAAAACAACTATATTCTATACATGTCTTAGGATGTTTCTCAAAAGGAGGTAAATAATACACAGGGATGTAACTCCCAATTACTAGATAATTCTTTATTGAAGTTCGCATCATACTATATCGATGAAAAAACATAACATCTAACATTTGTTAGATACGTTCACCACAATTAAAGAATAATTTATCTTCAGTGAATATTAATTGCATATTTGTTTTGTTTTGCTACGAGTTCAATTAAATATGGAGGTAGCCCTAGAAACAGTGTAGTTTTAGTATAAAATACACGTGTACCTTGATTATACACACATGGGCTCTTCATTAGTATTATTTATCTAATGAAAAAAGTCTAAAAGTTCTTTATTGATAATTTCTCAGAGATATAGTCTTCACAGGGTGCTGATAGTCCAAATACATGTAATGGTTTCCATTTATTTCTTTAATAGTATTTTGTTAAGGATCCTGGTTAAATTGCTTCCTGGATTTCATGGGTACCTTAGACACTACCAAAATTGAAGAGATCAGAAACTATTTTATAGCCTAACTATTAAATACACCCCATTCATTCAGTGGACTTTAATATCATATTTTAGTTGGTACTTAAAGCACTATAGCAGCACATAGTATTATCAGTAAGTATACATCTACGCAGCAAATCTTATCAAAAAGTTCTCTTGGAAAGTATAACTGATTGAATTAGACATATATCCTTTTAAAGAATTGAAGGGGAAAGTGCGAGGCCGATTGCCTTGTCAATAAAAAGTTAATCTCCTAATGGTACTTCTTAATCCCTTAATGAGCTGCTCTTGTAGTGCTTGAATTTATCCCAGCCAATAAAACTGATGGTTAGTGACTAATCTTTTTGGCCAATCATACTCTGTCTTGGCTCCTATAGAAGCAGTGTCTTATTCAGCTCTTGTGAATTTAGGGAAAAAACATCAAATCCAAGCAAAACTGACTTAAAACTTCAGGTTGTCGGCCTTTATTGTTATTATTATAATACTAATAATAGTAAACTTGTTTTCTTTTCTTACTATTATTTAGAGACACCTATAGATTAGACACATCTAATCTAAGAAAATGAGACAGACTCAATTATAAAATAAAGGCTGATTTTGATGGTATTTTGATGGTAACTGATATTTAAAAATAAAATAAAGTTTTTGTATCAGTTTTAAGAGTTTTACTACACACCCAAAGATTTTTCTGACTTTGAAGCAGTGCACAACCTTCCCTTTACGTCACGACGCAATAATCACTTTTTATGGAAATGTATTTTAAAATCAAAAGGTTTATGGATATACCATTTATTATCCCTTTTTATAGAGTGTCTCGATATCAAATTGTATTATCAATAGAATATCTTGTTTATGAATAAAATTCTTTATTATAATAGTATAGATAATACTATACTATTAATATAGCTACTGCCCAAGTACATTCCCTCATAGCAATAGAATCTATACCCTAAAGGCCTCGTGTTTTATCCTTGGGAGATAGATAACTATGCTTAGGAGTATACCCTAGAGACCCTAGACAGTATAGAAGACCACCTAAGACTAACTTGAAAGGAGTCTTTACTTGCCTAATAACAATACAATGAGTGACTTGTGGAATACATTGAGCTCAAGCCCAGATGAAGACACTGTTTACCTTTTTATCACTAGAATAGCCTTTGGTAGTGTCTATCACCTCCTTTTATTGTTTCTCTTTATTAAGAATAGCACATTACCTTGTTTATTTATGTTCATCTTGACGGGTACTTAGGCATCAAGTTGTATGGGCAGTGTGGGAAATAACAAAAGGAGGGGATTATCAAAACAAATAATAATCTTTCTTTTTCTGTTCTGGTGGGGTATACACTAGCCTCCACTCATAAAATTCACAAGTCAAACAATTCACACTATTTGCCTTGGGCCTAAAAGACTGTATTAGAAACAATACTTAGTTCCCACTAAGTACTATTATTGAGAACAGTTACAATAACATAGTTGTTAAAGTGATTGAGTTGCAATGCCAAGTTTACTTCTTCCTTTTCTCCAACTTTATAGTGTTTAATTACACAGCCCATAGTCAATGCTAAAACAGACAGACAGTGAAAAGGTTCTTTTCAAACACATTAGCCAACCAAAGAAATAATATGATCTCCTCATTGTTCATGTATTTCCCTTTATATCCCGAAAATATTCTGTTGCTATGAGACAAGAGACACACAGGACCTCGTAAAGCTAGCTACTCACAGAAATTGACAGAAAAGAGAAGGGTATGGAGTAACAGAAAGAAAACAAGTCGAGAACAAGAAACAGTCAGCTGTCCAAATCCTTGAAACCTATCTTGTTTATACTCTAGGAAGCTGTCTGGATTAAAGTCTTTATTATTATTAAAGATGTAGACAATTACACTTTTTATATTAGTTTGGCATTTCTTCTTTGACTATGAATTTGTCTAATTAATTTGTCTAATTTGCTGTTCCCAAGCAATAGATATGGTCTTCATAGAACATCCAAGCAGACTGGGAAGGGTGGCAGCCCTATCCTATAGTGTTTATAGTTTTGGTCCTGTATTTCAAGGCCATAGAATTACATAGTGATTTTGTTGTAAAATATATCTTTTATTCTGTAATAAAGAGCACTGCGGTTATCAACAAGACCACTAGAGAGATGGATCCGTAGTTGTTCGGTCTCTAGTGGGGACAAAGAAATAGAATATTAGTACAAAGGCTAGTCTAGGGAAATCAAAGAGGGTATATGAACAGGAACACAACATACGATTTGATCACAATGGGTAACTAGGCAACTATTCTTTAAGCAATCCTTTTCTTTCTAAAATGTTATTACAGTCTGTATTACTTTGGTAGTTCTGATTAAGTGACTTGTGAAATTTCGTTTTGTTCTCTTCTGCTCGAATATTAATACCTGCTAATTTTTGTTTGCCTTTGTCTGGCATATAAACCAACAGTTGTGATCTGGTAAGTGTATGGTTGTTATGTCTGATATGTTAGTCAGTTTCTATTGTATATTCTTTTACTATAATAAACCCAATGAATCCGTTACAAAGGCAAAGGCAAGAAGGTGCCAGTGCAAGGGTAATACGACACACACATAGAGTACATTAATACATCTCAAACTAATTATTTTTACTGTTTTATTATTGAAAAGGGATATTGGCACCTAAAAAATTGGTACGATCCTACCAAACTGCCAGTCGTTGCTTATGGCACAGGAATAAAGGTAAAAGATGCTGTCAAATTTAAAGGTCATTTTGTTGGCTTGGCAATAATTTTATATCAATCATTGAAAAAAGAGACAAAAGGGTGATCTTCTTGTGGTTGATGTCGATGAGTTCCTTACATCAAGGGTAAGCAGGATTGACCTCTCACTCAATACAAAAAGCTCTTTTAAAAGTTCTTTTCTTTTCTTTTTTTGTTCTCAAGATCTGCCACACTTGTAGCACAAACAACCTCACCGAGGTATTTACAAATCTTAACAGTACCCACGCTTTCCAAAGTTAAGGAATTGTTTGGAACAGAGAAATGAATGCATCAAAAAATATCTATAAAATAACAGAAGAGGCTTTAAATGGTCGCCAACAACCAGCTCCTTTTTGTCGAGAAGAATAGACATTCATATTATATTATACTATATCGCCATATCAAAGGTGGTTTCCTCCAGGATTTAGATATTTACAGGTAAATTATAATAATAATTCTTATTTGTTTAAAAACTAACATGAATACATCTCAATTTATTTTTGCTCCTCAAATCGATGTCATTTTTTAAACAATTGTAGTTTGACTATTTCCTTTTATATCCAAAAGATCTTTAGGTGTATAGCTGTATAATAAACAATCCCTAAAACCTGATTATATTCCAGTTGTCTAGAGAAAGTTATCAAAATTTACTGGATCTCAAACAGACTATAGCTTGGTTAAATAAATAATAAGTACAGATCAGAATATTAATCAAAACATGGATGTTAGTACAGATCAAGATATTTTCCAAATAATAAACAAGAACAAATCAGGGTATTATATTTAATGGTATTATTTTTTGTTATTCACGCATTAGGCATTATAGACACTTTATAAGAATTTAAGTTAAAAGAGTATACATGAAATAATCACTTCAAAAGAAATGAGTGACAACAAGAAAATACAAAACACCAAAAAAGACATTAGTCTTTTTTTGATCATTAGAACATGAAAGAAAGATACTATTAGAGATAAATAATCCCAAGGACACAACTATAGTAAATATAATAATAGTTTTTTATTACTAAATAAGTCGATAAAGTGTCGTAAGGATTTTTTTTATAATGAGCTCAAAGACTGGACTATCAGAAATGCCTCTTCCTGCAATGTGTAACAAAGTAGAGACACTATGGTTATCCTATAAAAAAGGGTCAGGAAAAACAAGTGTTATAGATTGGTTAAATATTCTTTACTGAAACTCAAGGTTAGTAGGACATTATTGGTGTAGTCTTGCCTATCCTCAGAGGTTTATGTTTATCACCTAGTTTTTTTTTTCCTTCTTTAATCATTTTCCTTACTTGTATCTGAAAGTGATTCGTGTATATTCTTTTAATTTCCTAAACTCTTATAAAGTGGCTATAATGCCTAATGCGTGAATATCAAAAGAAATAAACGTCCGATAAAAGATCCCTTAAACTACAGAAAAGAGACGAGTTCCCCCAAAGCTTTTCCAAGTAAAAGATAATAATATTTGAATTTGAGTGTTATTACCATTAGTGTTGATATATATTATATAGTTATAGCTTCTACTTTCATCACATTGTCGTTTAATCGGCTGGTATATCTTAGTTACTATTGACAGATTAGGTTGGTATGCTATAAACTTGAACAATGATATCATTAACAAGTGCATACAGGTTCGTGGTGTTTAAATTCAGTTAGACTAAAGATGTAGAGACTCGAAAATTTGTTCATGTAACACCATGAAATTTCACTATGTTGGTGTTTCGGATAACCCGTGCACTATCAAAGATAAAATAAGAATATTTTAGTCACAGTATCTCACTCTATACGGATAAATGATTAACGTAATCTTACTCATATTAAGGAGTCAGCACTTGCTATAGTCGTACGAATGCCATTATTTGACACGGATTCTTTTATGTTTTTTCTCTTTCTTTTATATTCCCTCTTTCTCTATTTATTCAGTATTTAATTTTTAATAATATTTATTTACCATGTTTTTGTTTTTATGCCCATGAAAAACAAAGTATAAAAAGATACTTAGCAAAGTACACAAATCACCATATCTTCAAGGACATGTAAACAATTTCGCAGTTATTTTTTTATGACGCACAAAAAAATTACATATCTGAATCTAAATAATTCCAATATAGAACATCTTTGTGATCCACTCTTTAGTTTCTTTAAAATTGGTTCTTTCTGGCCAGAAAATAGAGAAGTCTGGATGTTTACTACATCATACTCCTTTCTTATATGTTGATATTATGAAATATAAGCTATAAGAACTTATTTAATAAATAGAAAATGTGGAGAAGAAGTTTATAGAAATCTTATTAAACATATATTCTGGTTTCATTTTAAAAGTGGGTATATTTTCTATCTACAGACAAATTATTCGGTAAACTATCACGAGATAAGAATCAATTGAAATAGTACAATTCCATGTGAAGATTGTTTGAAAATATTTCTACCATGAATATGAATACAGTCAAGCAATAATATGATACATTACTCTATGAAGAAATAGCTTAGCTTATAGCAATCCAACTTATAAAGCTTATAATTGGCCACTGTCTCCAATATGATACCCAGCTCTGTGTATCTTATCTAAACAGCGACCAAGACAACCATTTAAATCAGTAGATGATAAAGATAACTTAATAAAACGCCACCAAAGATATCAGTACTATATATCTTTGATATACTTGAAGAAGGGGTATTTTGAAAAGAAATCCTTGATAATGAACAACAAAGACACTCTAATGATGTATAGTTCAATAGAGATACTAAGATTTATAGTAGAGAACCCAGTAGATCAAATGTATAAACTTACTTAGTAATAGCATCAAATAAAGTATATTAAAGGTATCTAAGCTAACAAAAATTAAGAATATGTACAAGGTGTAGACTGAACAAAAGATGAGAAAGCAGTACAAGCGGAACTAAGGTCTTAAGCATGAAGTGAGCATATTATGGGGAAATATAGAGCCCCAAAAATGTCTAGCCTGCAATTACAATTAAGCCAATCAAATTCAATAACTACAAACTTGGTAACTTAGTTTTTGTTTGGCTCGAGAAGGCGGTCTTATGATACCTGTAGGTTACATATGTTTAATATATTACTTGCATCCTATCCCTATACTGGTTTAGAAATTCACACATCCATTTAAGCATTTAAGCTAATATGTTACGGACCAAAGAGTATATCAGTATTATAATGTGTTATACGATCTTCTTTTATTGAATATCTGTTACACCTACAGAATATGGAGTCTAATCCATACTCTGTATTACCAGCCTGAATTTTTACAGTAGCAAACTTCAAAACGCTTAGACCACCATTTGCTTTTAGACATTCGATTAGCCGGTCTAAAAACCTGACTCAGGATCAATATTGTTGCTGAGCCTACACGGTTCTTAATCTTTATAATCTTTGACTAATTACAATGAATTATTTTTAGGCTTTTTTCTTTTTCATATATCTTTTTTAAACAGAAATAATAAAAAACTACACAATCAATTGCTTTGATATTTTGATTACTTCAAGCCCGAATACAATACATATTTTATTCAAAAGCAGCATTTAAACAGCTAATGCTGTAGATAAATTATTATACCAATAGCTTGAAATGTTGACTTACAAGTTCTCTCTCAGCACAGCATGATAAGAGTCCATGTAAAACAACTATGAACTGTAATTGGCCTAAAGAATCTATAGATAACAATAAGCCTTCACAATGAGACAATATTATATATTAGTAATAATGCTTGTGTATATTCAAGCTCATTCTTCTAAATTTTATTCCTTCAATTTTATACTGTAAGTAGAGAAAGCTTTTAATCCATAGAAAATATCAAAGTTATTTTTGTTACTATTAGTAAGCACTATAGTATCAATTATAGACATTTCACACTAATAATTGGCATTACATCTTGTTATTCTGAAAGTAAAACAAAGCATACTGAACATGAGTAAGATAGAATTTATGTTTGTGGTCTATTGTTTGTTTGTTTTTATTGTAACAATAGTTCTAGATTATTTGACATTTTTGTAGATTATGTCAAACATAAATATCTTGTTGTCCATATCAGAATATAGAAAAGTCCTACTTATTCAAGTTCTATTTTTATCGAAAAATAGAAACATTTGAATAGCTATATGATATTACAAACAATCACGTAAGCACATTTATGATTTTACTTGAGCAAGAGGATGAGCCCTAAATATTTGTATAATATGGCTGTGTCATCATATAATTGTAATGTTTATAGTGTTAAAGCGATACCTGCTGGGAGGGACTACCATTAACGCATCTCACTTAGTCTAATACTCAGATTATCATAAGTCTATTTAAAGTCTTGGATGAATGTGGTATTTTTTATGAATAAAAAATATGTTTCATAATAAATTGCTTTTTTTATTTATTTATTTCGTGAGCAGTATTCTTTTTCTAGCTGTTCCAAACAAAAGAATATCAATCATTGACATTTAAAATTCACAGAATACATAAGACAGATTGAAAGCCAGATCTTGTTATTAAGCACATCACTAAATCAATAACATCTTATTTGAGTTTTGTTAATATGTAAGTATTCTATTTTCAAACTTTTATATCATATCATGTGCTTTATCTATCTAAGAATCAGTAAAGTGAATAGATGTAGATCAATGATTTATAATGGCTATGGTGATATCATATACTATTCCAGCGAGACAGACCTTTTCTGGAAATAATTGGCATACTATTACTCTAAACGAATGATTAGACTGTATAGTTAATACTCCATCATTCGAATAATCAAAATGGATGATTCTACAGTATATAATGACTTTATTCTTTCAATATTATAGTAGCTAGGATAGTCTAGAACTTAGTTCAGATAAGATAAAATCTTACTATATCACTAGCTAGCTTGATTGATGTTTGAATAGTACCTCTTATTGCAATCAAACATCTCTTTTTATAAATAAAAATATAAAGAGGTATGATAATCATATTTTCACTTATCAAAGAATATTAGAAAATAGTTACAATCATTGAAAATAAAAATATAAGAAACCATAAATATTGTAATTGGAATAAAAAAGAGAGAATAATCAATTTTACATTTTTTTGGTTAGATATATTAATAGCAAAATCTATATCAATAAATATTGATCAATAATCAAATGTTTAAAATAAGCAAGAAGCTCAATGTATACACAAGTAAACAAGTTAGAAATGGTATAACGGTGTTAACGTACTATGATAAACAAATATAATTCATAACTTACATAGAAATGTTGATACTATTATGTCGAAAAGTGACACTGAACTTACCTGGTATCCAAAAAAAAAAAAAACTATATTGAAAAATATTTCCTAATTCTAGCATTCACTCTTATTTAAAAAAATCTAGGGGGAAACTCGGTCCTTGTCTATAGCAAGACCAAGGACCAGACTACCAGATCTAACTTGGCAGTGTTATATATTAGTTTAAACTCCATATACCAAACCCCAACCCTGGGAAGATGCGCTTGTCCTACCTATGTTCATGTTTCAGCTCAGCATTTCTTAATTACTATTAGCATTAGTTCTAAAATGACACTTAAACTATAACATTTCATATTCAGGGCCATTTTTTCTTATTACTACCAAATCCCGGGTTTTATAAATTAACACTGGTTAATATAATAACGACAAAGAGGCTCTTTAATGATTTAATGATTTAATGATTTAATGAAAGATTAATTTGTATATGGAGGATTCATTTTTATATGAAAGATTCATTTTTATATGAAAGATTCATTTTTATATGAAAGATTCATTTTTATATGAAAGAGTTGATTGTTTGATGATAATGTAGATATCAAGTATAAACAAGAGAGATAGTTTATACTATGAAGATTTATAAGAGCCCTTATTTTCAAATTTATTTCTCCGAGAGACAAGATTTGAGTTATAAATAGATTATCGATTTGCTTTGAAAATATTTGCCACGTTTAATATTCCATACTATGTTCCTTAAGACCTATTTAGCTCCTAACTATTAAATAGCTGTATATTGTATAGCACTATAAATTCTATATTCTATTATTGCATATAGCTATTTATTGCGGCATTCCTATTTTATGCTACAATTAAGGATGGTCTTTACACACACGTATTTCCTTATTTGGCTTTAGTGGTTAAACATTCTATCTATTGAGTTAAAACACTATAGAAAGTATTCTTTAATGTTTATAATTGCTACTGAAAGACTAAAAGTTTTATTAGCTTTTAAAAATATAATTATTTATGTTTATTATAAAAAAAAATGTAGGCAAAGATAGACAGAGATCAGGAAGAAAATAACAAACACTATATATCAAACTAGATGACATTATTTTGTCGGACATCAATTTATACCTTTGAGTACCATTTGATTCTTTTTATCAAGGCTATATTACCTGCTAGAAAAGGTTAAAAATAATTGTTTAAAGTTATAGTGTTTTGTCTTAATTCAAACAAATATAACTAGAAAAATAATTACTAATAACTATAATCACCTTTCAAAAATATAGAATTTAAACACTTTGCTGTTCTGGATGAAGCTGGAACAAAAAGAAGGGTAATAGACCAGTAAAGACTACCAATTTTTTTGATCATTTTTGATCTCAATACCTTATTAGCTACAACTTAAAATATTTGCTCACTATCATAGATTACAAGATTATTAAAGATATTATAAAAACAAGACTGCTGATTACTTAGAATACATATATTTGCAGCTAAATAGGATTGAAATTAATATTGATGATGATTATCTACTTTATTTCAAACTAATAAACATATACCTAAGACATATTTATCTTTTATAAATATATACTAATATATTACGTAGTGTCATCAATGTCTTGCACAATTTGGCTAGACATAACAAAATATAAAAAAAATAGTGATTGGTATTGATTTAAGGAAATAAAATACTAACGAACGGACTAGCTTATAAAAATAGGCTATTGGTCAGGAATCACAAGAAGAGGCAAACAAGTCAGCAGCTTAAATAAATAATGCAAGTGAAACAAAATACGACAAAAGTAAATGAGGGTATTGAGTTTCTCTAACACAAATAAAGTAGATAGTTTAATATAGACCAATACAGATGTAAATAAATAAATAAAAACTCTTTCTAGGTAGGAACTCAAATATAAGAATAGAAAAATACTTTATATTGAGATGAATATTCTGTTTGTATTCATTACTCAAATGCCACTTCAGATAGTTACACAAATTAATCCGAAGTTGAGAAAGATTGTCCAAATATCCGCGAACGAGGGCCTGGTATATTCGTACTAATGGTTAGGTATGGTAGTTGCACAAAGGATGCCAAAATTTGACATAATAAGTATGCTAGCTAACAAAGTATTGCTTTTAATAGGTATTTGTCGGGGTGAGTCTTGTAGGCATAATTTCCAAACCTTACATTTCTCCATTAAGAGCATAACCAGATTAAGAGGTAGTACTATATAAATGTCGACACAGATACTTGAAAGCCTCTGAACAATTTCATGTAAAATAAAACCAAAATATCATTAATAGAATTTATTAACATCGATAAATCATACTCTAAATAATATGCATAGAGTTTAAAGAATAAAGAATACAGTCAAAGCACGTGACTTGTGTAAAATATCTTAACTACTCGAAGCCTATAGACCAATTCTATTGCCATGCTCAATAAAAAAAATCTCGAGCTGTATTTTGAGAAATATTAGCCTAACTGAAAAAAATAGAATTGATGTAGATTTAGGTATATAAAAATAGAATGAGTAATAGATAAATAGCAAACAACCATTGTGCAAATACACGAGATTAGATGTTTTCACAATATTCCTTTAGTGTTAACTTTCAAAATAGTTTATAATAATAGTTGACATGGTAACTAAATAAAATACAAATATTACATCTACATTGTTAAAGCCACGATCGATGAAGGTGTTTAGTACATCATATGATCAATGTAGGGCAATAGTTGACAGATAAACTAAATACTATCTCCGGTTTCCAGTTAAGGACTGCGTCGTGCAGTTCTGTTTCTTGAGTTCCTCTATGATGATTCGAGTGCTTGGTGATTGAAGTGTAGTAATCCCTTTTTTGGGTAGTACGCAAACCAAATAACTTGGCCGTGCTTTCAATGTAGCATTACCACTAACAAAGTCAGTACATGTTTTTTTTTATTTCACTATTCTATTTATTTTTTTACAAACCAGTAATCCCCATTTTACTAAGCAAAGAGCATGGGTGAATACCAACTTTTTCAATGAATCCCATTAGTTTGTTACATTATTTCACATAAATAGATGGGTATTTGTCATTGATTTCTATTCAATCTACTCAATTGTGTTCACTTTTATTTAGAGCAACGAGGCAGAGACAACAGTTAATGTACTCATTTTAAATACATCCCTTGGCATTATAATGTAGCAGGAACAAACATATAGATAAATTTTTAATGTAGTATTTATATAAATTATATATTTTGTACTGAATAAAAAGACACATGGCTTACATTGGTATTCATGAGACATTATTCTAAATAATATAAAAATTAGTGAATAAAAATATAGCTCACAGACTCTCATGTAACTCTACTATTTTCTATAAGACACTTAATATTTAATGTAGGTTTAATATTGGAAATACGTGTAATATCAATAAATGAAGCTAGCAATTTATATGCAAGAACTAAAAGCGTGGTTCTTCTAAACAGGGTCTCACTTTTTGTAGTTTCATTGGCAATATGTGCGACATTTAGAGTAACAAAGGGTTAATAGTTGATAAAACATAATTAAATTTTATAATATTATGAGATTAAGATAAGTGACATGCAAGCTTGCAAGAAACAAAGAAATGCCACGTTAGACAAGTCGATCTAATGTAATTTTTACGTAAATGCTCAACAAAAAGTCTGATTATTCTGTAAACATCCACCAAAAAATATATAATAAAAATACATTAAATTATATACAGCATTTGAAGCTCTATAAATTATACAATAACTATGATTCAAATCTTCCACTCACGAGCATATATTCTTTTATAGCCTTAATCTACGTATGTATTATCTATAGCCCGAGTGTTTCGGGGTATGACTACAAAGAAAGGAAGGGGGGCCGAAAGCTGACTCAGAAAAAAGTTCAAGGTAACCAAATTCAGAAGATAGGGAGTTTAGTATTGAAACACATTGACCTACTTTATATCTTTCTAAGTGAAAGAAAATGAAAAAGGACAAAAGTTATAGCTTTCTCTTGTTCTTCCTAATTTCCTATATTCCTTAACTCTCCTTTTTTTTTACTACTTATCAACTTTGATATATACAAGAAATATAGAAATATCTATTTACATACAGAAGTACTCATTCATCTTCTATTATTGAAACATATTATTCCCTTAATCTTCCTTTTTGTTGATCCTTTTTATTGTCTATTAAGAACTTTTGGTAAGTTTATTATTTATTTATTTTTTTTTTAAAAAAAAAAAGCATTTTTTAATATTTTCCCCATCCACAAAGCACTATGAAAAATGTACAATTGAAAGGTTAGTTGTTTTGAATATTATTCATATTTTTATTATATCAATGTACATATGGGCATACATGCACTATCCCACAAGTGCACAACACATCGTGGTCTCTAATTATTATTTACTTTTCAGTGAAGGTCTATTATTCAGTCCAAAAATATTCCTCTATACGTCTTGCCAGTTTCAATGCCATTTTTGATCTTGACTCGAAAAGTAAAAACGTCCCAATTTCACTCAAAGAATGTATTTGGGCTATTTGTTCATCTAGGTATAATATTTACAAACCTTACAATGTTATTACAAGCTTGATTTCTCACACGTGATATTGGTCTTTTTTTCTGTTAATTCCATCTGTCAAGCCCCGACATCATCTGTAGAAATCATGACTTGGCCATCTATATAGCTAATTATGAGGAATCTACATCAAGTTGTCGTCGTGAGGAGTACATATGGGAGGGACAAGGCCTGTTATCTTGGATAATGGAGTCAGAGGAAGCCTGTAATAAGATCATTTCTGGAAAACTTGTAGAAGCAGAGAGCACATATATAGCGATAAATGTCGAGCTTCATCCAGTAAGTACAATAAAAATGTAGACTACTGCTTTAAAAGTACTGACGCTATCAAAATTAGACCTTAAAATGGTTGAAAGACGATTTCTATAGTGCTCTAAAGTCACAAAATTTCGATAATTTTAGGAACACTATGCAATTACCAACACGTCTGCAGTCATGTAACTGTGGTATAGACAGAGTAATGCAACAAAATACAGCATCTACTTGGCAAAACAATGATGTCTATTCAAGCCCATCTTCTTATATTAATGGTGCAGACAACGACATTAATAGCCACTTGAAGCCTATTCAACACATCTCTTCTGATAGAAGTACTGAATCAGAGTTTGATAGATATTTGAAACAAAAGCAAAAGTCTCCTGTCTTATCTATGTCGTCATCACCACCTATCCCTTCTTTATCAAATCTAACTTCTAACAGGCTACCACCACCACATGATATACTAAACAGCCCACCTCCTCAGATTGTTCGACCAGAGCCTGTAATTCCTCATTCTAGCTGTATAACTCGTGTATCAGCTCCATTATCCCAAGATTTTACCTATAAGCAAACAAGACTAGTATCTCCAACATCTCATTGTATGGAGTACTCAAACTATTCCAAGACCTATAGGAATGGTTCAGAAGAAATATCATACGAAGAAAATAATAGAGCGTCATCGAAAGATATCAGATATTTTACTGATGAAAGACAGATAACAGAAGAATCAAATTCACACAGTACAAACAGACAGATTTACCAAAAAATTGAAAATGAAGAACACTTGGTAGTGTTTAATGCACCAACTGAGATAATGTCTTTATGTTCCATTCCTATGAATGTTAAAGATCCCGATGCCTGTAGTGATATAAATCTTGATACAAAGCAACCCCAGTCAAGTTTGTCTACTAGTTCAAAAAGCTACGATTATTATAATTCAGATGCCCCAGCTATTATACCTGTTGTTTATGCCCCAAGCAACAAGAAGAGAAAAAAGAGTTCTCCAATCATTTGCACAGAGGCTAGTAGTACCGACATCATTCAACAAACACAGGGCATTAGTACAGCAATTCGTACCTATTATGAAGTTGATCGCAATGATAAAGGCGATTATATTTTACCAGTTGAGATTGATTCATGGACTGTTGTTGATCTCGGCATAGTATTTTGGGACCGACCTGCCTATCATAATCAGCGCTACATTTACCCTGTGAATTATACCGTACGCAAGTAAGTAAAAAAGATGGGTTGTTTAATATTTTATTAATATATTTTATATCTTTGTATTATTGTAGATGGTATCGTAGTATGGTAGATCCTAAATCAGATACACAATACACATGTCGTATTCTGGAGAATGGTAGAGAACCAAAGGTAAATTGATGCACATTTAAATAAAGCAGTTGAACAATAGTAACAAATCTATTCATGAATATTGTTCTAGTTTGAAGTCACTGCCGACGATTGCCCAATAACTTATTCAGGGCCTACTCCTACAACAGTCTGGACAATTATTGTCAGGTAAAGAACGATTAAAATAAGAAACACTGTATTTATACTTAATTTATTTATTTATTTTAAATAAATAATATACATATATAGACGTGCCTTTGCAATACGCAATCAAGAATACGGACATAATCCTGTTGGACCAGACTTTTTTGGTTTACGTAAAAATACAATTGCCAAAATGATTCAAGATCTACGAAATGCCGAGAAATGTTCACAATATGTTTGGCAGACTTTTGAGCCTGCAAGATTTAATAAACCAGGACGCAACAGAAGAAGAACTGACTCAACATTCTCCAGTGGACTTTGTGGAGGTGTAAACTACAGTTTGACCAGTAATCGTGTATCAAATAACTCCTCAATCCTTTTTACTCCACGTTATACTGTATCAGCAGCAGGATCATCTAAAATTGTAAATGAATCAAAGCCGCAAACTCTTAAAATAGAGGAGACAACCCCAGCATCAATGGAACATAATATATTTCCTCCAAATAACTCTACTTCCATGGCACAGATTCATCATTCTACACCTCTATCCTCTCCTTTACCCCTACCCTCTATTAAGATTGCATAAAGACTTAGATATAAGTCAACACAGCATTATATGTCATAACATTGATTATCAGTTCAATAATCATGTCCTCTTTACTATGACGTTTCATGTCTCATTTTCTATTTATATTATTTTTCAAATCTATGTAAATTTTCGGTAATACTTACACTAAAGAATATACCTTCATCAAATATTATTTTGCACTTATTTTCATCAAGAAACAGAGTTTAAGTGACTTTAAAATAAATAAATAAATTACAAAGTTTATTTTAACTATATTTATATATAAAAACTCTACTTCATACAGCCTCTTGATGTTATCACAAGAGTTAGAATACAATAGAATACACATGTTGTTTTATTCTGAATGTTTCACTACAGGAAAAAGAACATGCAAAAATGTAAACTCAATGGGCTTTGAACTTATTTACTTTAACTTCCAGTTTAAATGTCATACACTTCGGTACAACTTTGAGGTGTTTTTGTTGCTTTGCATAAGTTGAAGAAGCAAATTAAATCCAGGAAAAGAAAATTACAAAGAATAGTAGAAACCTAATCTGTTAAATTTAATCTTCAACTTATCACACTAGTTTGGTAAAGTTGTTATTATCTTCATATTTCTAAATAAATCCTTAAAGCAGCAAAGTATTGGTCCTATTTTCCATAAAATGTCTAGAGAAATACTAATAAAAGACAAAATTTATCCGATCTGATTACAAGACAGAGGCAATCTCTAGAGAAATACTAAGTGATATCATGTAAAAAATTGACAATATCAAAGGCCCGTTATTTATATTAACTTTTTTCAAATGTTTGTAACAGCCGACACATTCTGATCAACAGTTGACAAACCACTAACTATGAACTTTCAAATACTTTCACTCTTAAATCCAAACTATCAGATGTATGTATGTGTTATGATAAGCCGTTAAAGACTTTAGTAAATAGTATAATAAATCTAAATTCTTATGAGTTTAGCACATAGATTATTTATGTATATTGAGTATAGTTTCACAAGTGTTTGCATTAATCTGACTAAGCGTTTAAAATTAATAATAACGCATACTTACCTAATATACAGCCTCCCGAGTCACTTTCTAAAGGATTAATATCTATATAAATACAAATATATTCATGAGGGTTTATATTGAATTTCATAAATTTGTCGTGAGAGAATATTATAGGGTATGGGCTATATCATATTACTATTCCATAATCCTTGTGGAAGATAGATTTTAATCGAAATTCAATAGATTGGACTTATCACAATCTCTGTTCTCAGCTTGAAATACATCTTTCTTTGATCTTACCAAAAAGATTGATTAAAAAGAGGTCTGACATTAGACTGTCCAACCAGTAAAGCCAATTTTATCACTAACTGGAAAGATAGGCAAATTATAGTATAAGCGGAAAGAAAAAGTAAACGGAAATCATAATATCCAATCAAAAGATAACAAAGGCTATAATATATATTTATATATAAAGTAACCATAAATAGCAAAAAATGTTAGTAAATTAAGTGACCCGTAGAAACTAATTTTTTTTTCTTTCCTTTTATTATATTTAAATTTCGGAGTGCCTTTTTATTTAGTTTTTGTGCATAGATAGTTATTACTATATTTTATTATAACTGTCTCTCCTAACAACTTCATCCGTCTAAACTAGCTCAATTTCCAAGGCACCTGACATGGATTGAAAAACTTAAAAAATCAGTGTAGCTCACTCAGCCATTGTGCCTGTGTTCACTGTAATATATTTATAAAACAGTCTGAATACTGAATATTTAAGTTTCCAACTTCTCGAGAAAACTAAATAGCTTTCACAGCACCTGCTTTCTATATTTATATACCAAAAAAATGAAAGAATAAATTTGGAGATATGAATGTCAAATCAATTACTAAAGAGATAAAACATAATCACTATTAGCCCAAGACAGAGCTCATCAGGATCAAAGTAATGCTTATTCGCGTGATTATACCGGAAAATTATATTAGGAGAAAGGGCAATAGTCATGAAAATCATTCTTTGGTACTCTTTAAAGAAGGAATACATAAACGCAGGACTTTAATAAGTCTATTTACACTATCATTAAATTCATAAGCAGTGAGGCTCTATGGTTTGGTCTAACGAGTTGCAATATGAGCTCATGAGAATTAGTAAAAGTAAGTGCATGTTGTTTGAGTTAGACATGGGACCTCTATCAAGTGCCCGACCTTTGATAATGAATTGGGTATAATTAATCGTATGTTATGTTGTTTCAGCGGTAAAGATATTAGAAGTATGTGTATTGTGGATGGTAACATAAATTCCAAAAAAGACATGGATATTTTGAAGATGTATTCCCCAAAATTTGTCTCCTACACCTGAAACCCGAATTTAGTTGCATTTTGCAATAAGATAACTTTAGCAGTAATACTAGAAAGAGTAAAAAGACATTGAAAGCGGAAAATGGTAGAGACAATATTCAGCTGGTCAGTACAATGTGCAAAAGTACACTCAACTAAATATGTCTGATGTTACTCGAGAAAAAAACATTTACAAACAAAAGCTGTAATCTTCAATAATTCAAGAATAGTTCAAGATACTCAAACTCTTCGTGAATGTGCTTGGTTTCCAGTGGAGGTGGAGGTGTTAGTGCCATTGAGACTAAAGACAATCACGCAAAGTACTAGTCACTTTGGTAATATATCTATCTCTTACTATAAGACAATATTTTCATTTGTTGGATGGTTAAAGTCTATATATAAAATACTAATAATGAATTTGCAGTCGTGGTAAATCAGATATTGAACATTAACAAAACTATTGAGATTATGGAAAAGAATAATATCGTTTACCTGTTATTTTAGTTTGTCTGCCACACATTCTCTTTAAAAAAACGCAGCCACCATAAAAAACTGATTAAGAATTAAAAGTGAAGGTGAATACAAATTAACAATATCAAAAGATATTTATATAGGCTTTTTTCTTGGAAACCCCAAACTACTGATATCTGTGGTGAAGGATTCCATATAAACTAAGATCTTTTACAATCCAGTGATTTTTATAGCCATGAAATTGTTAATATTTAACATTGATTGATTTAATAGAAATCTTAATAAGATTTTCACCAATCAACTATAAAGATTCGTATGTTTTTCAAATTATTTGCATAAAAATACGTTATGTTAATTGATTTCTCAAATCTTTGTTAATATTGATTAGCTTAAGAAAGGTTTCCACTAAACAATTAATTTTTTTTTATTAACTGACTATTAGCTTCCACAATATTCATCTTTCATATTAATCATTTTTTCAATATTGCCTATGACAATTATCATAAACTTCTTCAATGATATCTTTCAGAGTGATAGTTAATGGTACACCACTTAGTCACATTTTATTTGTTTATCCAAAGAGAGTAATAAGACATAGAACAAATAGAGTAATTAAGGAAAAATAAGTTCTTTAAACAAAGTGTTAATAAATGTACTGATATTATCACACTCAGATGTATGTTCTCAGTGTCTCCAATCTGCTTTTTAGTTGATGAGGTATTTTTTTTGCCATATTTATTTCTTTGGAAAATTGTTATATTATTGTTTAAATTACTTGATCTTCTATTGCAAACAATAATCTAATGCCAAGAGATACAAAGCACAGCAATCTACTGACTTTTATCTGTATAAAGCAAAGGATTAGTTGAGTACACTTAATAGTCTAGATCTAACAAATATAACTCATTTAAATTATCAGTATAGATAAATGATTAAATTAATCATTTTTCAGACAATAGCATACTCTTACTATCTCTTACTTTCTCTTACTTTTCTATTTATTTAGTTTATGAAACAGTAAACAAATTTGTAGAAAATACATCTTGATAGGGCGCCATATAAAAAAGTTAAAGACCCGGTCATCAGATTGAAAGATCAACTTTTAACATTAGAAAGCTAAGTTCGGTTAATATGTACAGAAAAGTTGCCTTATGAAAATAAATTGAAAATTCGACTATTTTCTACTCCAATCAAGTTTTTTATTTTAATAATGATGCCATTGGATATATGATTGGCACATTATTTTGTGAATATAATATAACAAATTGCCCTCTTTCAACTTTTCAAATTTCCCCATAAGCTGCTAATATACTTGAAGGAAGTGTGATTCATCTAAGAAAGGCCATCATAAGCCTTATTTGATATCATCTTATAGATGAATAGTTTTTCCAGGGATTAATTTTTGTGAGACTATTCAATTATAAATCAACTGTAATTTCATATTTACAAAAGACGGTATGTGTTCTGATAAGTGCATTTATTTATCAGAGATATTGTCCAAAATATTGTAATTTTTCTTCTCAAATTTCAGTGGCAATTTTTGCCTTTAGTAAATAACAGTCATATATTTTCAAGTAGAAGAGAAAGAAAAGGTGTAGATATCGTGCTTAATTGATTTACAAACACCCTAGATCTTAACCAGCTGAACACTTTTAGGCGTATCTTAATGTAGACATTAGAAACAAAAACTCTTCTTTACTACAAAAATAAAAATTTCCTAGGAGCTAGAGCTATAGAAGAAGATTTAATCTGCTGTATAAGCGAAATTGATCATGCAAAATATTAATATTTGTTAATAAGATTTTTATTGAGCCTTATACTCTTTTCAATATTAATTTAGAGTTATTGATGTTGATAAGAAGATGAAATATAAACTTAGACATTAAAAATAAAAGATTAAAGAAATGAGTAGACAAAAAAGACATAGAAACCTTTAGTGAGAGAAGACAAACAGATTGGTCATGGAGAAATAAATATTGGGACGATTTTATACCCCGAGAAGTTCTCTCGTTTGCTTAATACTTTTCCATACAACTATCTTTACTGATTCTAAAGATATAATTTTTAAATTTTTAATAAGATATTAAAATATGCTTCTGGTTTATACAATATAGTTTGGAACCTGTGTCTTTAGAATCAGTAAAGATAGTTGTATGGAAAAGTATTAAGCAAACGAGAGAACTTCTCGGGGTATAAAATCGTCCCAATATTTATTTCTTCATCACTAGAATGAATAACATATCTAAGATAAAATCTTCAAAGAGCTAGTGTCGGTGAGAGAATGTAGATTACTCAAAAGAAAAATAATCCGTGTGGTGATTAGGGATCAGTGATCGGATCTCAGGATCATTTTTTGTGTAGGGTTCTTTAACTTGGATATATTTAGGCGCAGATCAAGTCAGAAAGAGAAGAGTTGACAAAAAAAAATCTCAGAATAATGAAATTATAGAAATACAAAGATAAAGTCTAAAAAGGAAATAATATGACTTTTAATTTTTATTAAGGATACATTTTCTCAGTGTAGAAATTATAGAGCTAATTCGGCCTTTTGAACAAGTAAAAAACCCTCAATGGTTCCGTTATCTATAATCTTTAATTACTATCACGCCTAAAAATTAAGTCAATTTCCTAAATTGACAATTGGTTGTTGTTTGTTTTATATTTATTCCCAGTCATATATACCTGTGGGAATTAACTCTAATTTCCATGCCTAATGAAGAAATATAGAACAGTTGGTTATTGATAAACTTTATGGTAAAATGATCAGGTAGCTTTATAAACGCTTTGGAGAACACAAATAATACTAATTATTAATCATTATTAATCATTATTAAGAAATCATTTTATCTATTTGGCCCTAAGATACTAGAAACATAAACTAACACCTATAAATATTATCATATTTAAATTGATTCAAGTTCGAACTAATTCCCCAAAGAACATTAATCATATTCGTCTTATCTTAGTTAAAGCACTACATCCTTCATTTAGCATAGATTGTTTCTTAGTAACAATAAAAATATCTTTCAAAATAAAAATGCGCTTACTGTATGCACGAACTACTAACTTCCTGACCAATACTCGCACTGTTAGCGGTGTTTTTTTTTTTAAAAAAAAAAAAAACAACAACAACAACAACTATGAGAGGCAACCATCCTAAAAGTCACAGGAAAATGAAATTATTTTCATTAATATTTTATATATGTACCAAGAAATTTTTTATCAAGAACACGTAAAGATTTAACAAAGCAGTAGATATATTAATTTAGACTTTTGTCTCATTTGCTTGTTCTAAGTTGTATCTGTAAGACCAGATTTTTACTTGATCTATAATAGTTTAGAAGAGCGTCTAAGTCAATGATATTATTACTGCTCAGACGATATTTATTTATTTAATTGTAGGTTCTATTATCTTAAACCAACTAGATTATTTTGATGATGATCTCTGTAATTTATTAATCCATATCTACTAAAAGGTATCGAGAATATAATACTAGATATTCTAATTAGCTTAAGAGATATTTAATACTACATCAAATAAACAAGGTTTGCCCGCCGAGAATCTGTGTTTAGAAAACAATTCTACCATATTCATCACCGATTTTGGGTTGAATATAGGTTATATAGGGAAAAAAAGATATGATTGTCAATCGTATTATTTGGAACACCACTAGCAACACCAAATGTTAGCATAAAGTATCAAAGATAAAAGTGTGCTATTGATATTAACTGTTAAGATACCTTTTCTAAACTTGATTCAACATAACTCTTCATAACAGCATGATTAATATCTGTATTTGGAGTTTCAGATTGAAAAGAATATAAAGATAGGTGATGGGGTACTATAGGCAAGTCTATTAGACATAAAGCCTTATTAATCCTTTATTTATCTTTGATAACAACTACTAATCAATAGTATCAATACATTGTTTATTAGTATTGATGGATACCTTTCCTAGATCAGCAACAGACTAGCCTCTGTTTATCGAGTTATGATTTGAACACATATAGTATACCAGCCTAATGACTAAATATTCTCTAAGGTGTTGATCTAGATTGATTATAGAAATATTTAAGAGCTATCTCTTCACTGTTGCCATATAATTTCACTGATATATTACTACTTCCTCTATTAATATTATAATATATCGCTGAATTAGATTTAGAAGCACATTAAATATCAAAGCATAATGCTTTTTTTAATATATATAAAAAAATAGAAAATCAATATATTTGAAAGAAAAAAAACTACTTATTAAGCCTTTTATATTTTTTCTACTTTTGTCAAGATGTTTTATAATCTGTTATATGCTAAATGATATTGACACTACAAAAATAACATTTAAGCTTGAATATCAAAGAAATAGATTGTTGTTAGACAAATGTTTGGTTGATAACTTAGTATTTTATCTTAACTATTGTATAAATCTCAGCAAGGAGATAAATGTAATAGTTATTTTAAGTGCTACATTCTGTATCAATATTATATTATGCAAACATATTACCTGATATATTTGGGCACTCTGAGATATAAAAATCCCTGATTCATTTCAAATGCAACTTTTTTATTCTCTTTTTTCATATTATAAATTGTTTTTTTTCAAACGGTTTGTGCACTAATTTTTCAATTTTGCGTATACCATGAGATTAATGAAAAGCTTTATAGAATCTTACTGTCTTCACCAAAGATCAAATTTTATTCATAGTAAGATTTACTAAAGCATTGACTCATAGTTTAGGCACTTATAGATATTATTTGGAAAATAAATAATGAGATTGTAAAGCTTTTCATTAATCTCATGGTATACGCAAAATTGAAAAATTAGTGCACAAATTGTTTGGAAAAAAAACCCAGTATTAGTTCAAAGATGCTTTAGATTATAATCTCAAGATGAAATATATAAATAGAATTATGCTTAATTAAATATATAATATTTCTATTGTTATGTATTGAGAGTTGATTTTCAAGAAAACCAAAGACTCTGAATATATCTATATACATAATCTACCAAATAAATTATTAAAAAAGTGTATTGAATATTTACTCACATTTGTTTTAGTTATTATAAAGAAAGAGCGAGTTGAGGGAAACTTTATTAGTTTAATATATTAGGTAAATATAACCTTTCGTATACTATTAAATCTAGCATACAAATATAAATTAAATAAAGTTTGTAATATACAATTTAAGCGACCGTAGTAAACAAGTTATTCACATAAATAAAATTTTAACTATATTAGGAAAAAAATTGTATTTTTGGATTATCTATATCTAGCATGATGGTAGTGAAAATATTACAGTACAAACACAAAAGATAAGACATATTTGTGACATTTAAAGAGAAGTCTGTAACGAAATTAGTGGTACTTATGTATTGGTATTATTAGAAGCCTTTTGCTCCAAATATAATTTACTTAGATTTTGCAAACACGTCAATAAACATAAATTCATAATAAATTAGTTAAGAATTAACTAATAATGCATAAAGCCCTTTGTATTAGAGTATTCTATACATTCTATATGACATATGTTTAGCTAGTTTGTTAGAAATAACTATCTTTGAAATAGTTGTATATATCTGATCTACCTAAATTTGAATAAATCTAGAAAGGCTAAAAGAAAAATATACAATTCACTATTGTTATACAATATTCTTACAAATTATCCGTTCGTTCGTTCGTTTTTTCTTTTATTCTTTTCTTTTCTTTTCTTTCTTTTTTAGGAAAAAAACCCTGTTCAATATTATTGAACGAAGGATTGGCTATGAGCCTATACAAAAAAACGGAATAAACGATTTTTTAGACGGATTTTTCTTTCAAAAAGTAAACGAATAATTTCCGGAAACAGTGTAACAATTGTATTAAACACCACAACATATTTTAATGTGGTTAATGTCTTCCTATAGGCTAAAAAATAAGGCCTGTACATTTTTTTTGTAGAAATAGATGAGATAATAATTTATTCTAGTAAACTATGCAGATAATATGCATAGAGAAATAGCCTCAAGTACTAGGTTTTAATTTTCTTGAATTAAGCAGACTGTGTATTGGTAAAAGAACATTCTGCATTGTATTTGAATGGCGCTATTGAATATGTTGTTAAAAGAAATACAAATATGATGATTCATAACTACCATTATTTAACCACGCATAATAAATTAACAGATAATTTATAATAGGTTGATCATAGAGTTGCAAATATACAGTCATCCATCGAAGTAATCTTTTGATGTTAAAGGATGTTCTTTAAAAATAACATAACCAAACTCTTATACACTGAGATTCAGGAAAGCTTTAGCTTTATTTGGTGTAGCTAGGTTAGGTATGCTATACTCTATGAATGC